>CAUYTI010080208.1:0-10245 GCA_963575145.1 Galago senegalensis
TATTCTAATGGTGAGCCACCACTTCAGACATCAAAGATAGGATATTTTTAGAACTAGATTTTGTGGCCAGGAGTGGTTCTTCATGCCTCTCAACTTGGCAATTTGGGAGGCCCAGTTAGGTGGATTGTCTGAGATTCTGAATTGTAGACTAGCCTCAGAACAAGTGAGATACTCATCTCTGAAGAATAAAAAATGGTCAGGTATTATGTAGGTTATTTCCATGCCAGCTGAGGGAATAGATAAGCTTGATGAGAACACTTAAAGTTTGCTGTGAGCTAGGATACCAGGGTATGCTATAAAAGGCAACAAATAAGACTCTGTCTCAATAAATAAATGGAGAAAAACTTTTGTATTTAAATTATTCCTCATTTTTTCTTTTTTTAATATAGAGACAGAGACTAACATTATTTATCACACTGAGTAAAGTTCTGTGGTGCCTGCAGATCACAGCAGCA
Source organism: Galago senegalensis (assembly GCA_963575145.1). NCBI lineage: Eukaryota > Metazoa > Chordata > Mammalia > Primates > Galagidae > Galago > Galago senegalensis. The sequence continues at coordinate 456 of CAUYTI010080208.1, forward strand.
TCCAAATCTTGGGCTTAGGTGATTTTCTTCTCTCAGGTTCCTGAGTCTACAAGTGCACACCACAACACATGATTATTATTTTGCCTTTGACCACGGATCTAGTGTTGAAAATTTTTCCATAAATTAGATGTCAACTGCAAAAATTCTCTCTTAGAGAAAATTTTTCCCTTCAACTGCAATTAGTCAAAACTTCAGATTTCACACAATTGTCACCCTTTGATATTGTACATTATTGTAGTCACTCTAAATTGCCCACACAATGAATTTTTCACTCAAGTCAGTTTTTTTTTTAATGCACACTAAAATATCCAGAAACTACACTCCACCCTTTCAGTTGCACTTTTAAATTTGGGCAAATATTACCTTGCCCAATCAGTCCAACACCAGGGACCAGACATCTCTGGGATACCCCTTCCCATCAGATCAACTGGAAGTCTCCTATGGAACCAAATGAAAATGAATTCTCCTGACTCATTGTTGTCTATTCTCCCTCAGGACCACAATAAATCTCCTTCTTTATGTAATCCTATTTCTATTTGCCTACTGATCTTTTCTCCTAATTAGGCTCTTGCAATCTGAACCAGGACAATTTCTGACTTTTCTTTTTCTTTGTTTCATTACTTTTTCATGAAACAGAATAAAACTCCTTTCCCCAGGCTAGATTTTACATGACCTCAGCTTTGCATACAATGAAATCCAACTCTTTTGTTGAAGTAATCCCTCAAGTGATCCTCCTGCCTTAGCTGGAAATACAGGTAAAGGATATAATACTTCACTACCCTTTCTGTTTAAGTAGAAACCCAGTAGGATATCAGGGTCAAACTTGTCTTTCTGTTGCTCAGCCTTGTCTCTAAAATAATAGATATGGTGATCTGCCCAGTTTGGTTTCCCAGAGCATCAAAATATTTTAGTCATGCATGGGATAATTCATTGAGCTCTACTTAATAAATGAGCTAATCAGGGTCTTTGAGTATTGTCCAATACTCAGGATTCAGTAACACATAGGGAGTATGTCAGGACTGTTTGACATATCTGTGGTGGGAGATCACCACAACTATGCATGGATCTTTTTTATCCTTATTAGATTTCATTAGTTATTCTCTATTATACCTCTGATCTAACCTAACTCTTCAAAATGCATTGTGGTCAGTATGACAGAAGTTTAGCACACCTACTATGGAATTTTGGATTGATGGAAATTTCAAGATAGTTTGATATTTTCCATAATTACCATAAAGAACCACAGGTATGGAACACACTGCTGTAGACAGTGCCTCACCAAGGAACTGAAGAGGAAACATTCAGTGAGACACCTACTGTCCCAATCAAGCCTATTCTAGAGAAAGATGTAAAACATCATGGAAAGTAGAACTGGGAATTGTGTAATCTACCATTTAGGTCTGTCAAATCATTGCCTAATCAATGGAATCAATTTCTTGTTCTATAATAGCCAAAGGCAGCAATAGGGATAAACCACACTGTTCTATATGATTATAAACCTGTGACTTGAAAAGGAAAGAGTGTGTTGATGAATCCCTCCTCCATGGCTATAAAACAAAACTTAGGAAGCAGAAATTTAGGGTGAAGAAAAGATTCCCATTCTTTGTAATAGTTTAAATGTAAAAATAAACCCAGATAGTAAATAGTCATGATTAGCAGGAATAAGATTAGGCTTAAAAATGGTAACACAGGGCAACACCCATTGTGATAACATTCTTGGAGACCACGTAGTGACTTCATCCTGGAATGTCCTGGGATCCAGACTTTTGTTCAAAGATATTCACTGGAATTTTCTGCTCTCTTCATATTGTATCCTACACGTTTTGATGCAGGACATTTCTTAGCCCTAAATCCACAGACAAATAAGTGATCTCCTATTTTTGCCTTATTGATTATATTAATGGCTGAGATTCCTGACACCAAAGTTGAGGTTTTGTACATCAGTGAGACTCAAACTGTATAAAATTTGATAGAGTGATGTACCAGCAAAGCTCACAGAAACCTCCATCTCCTGGTCTAAGGTGATTCTTATGCCTCAGCTTCCTCATTATCTTGAACTACGAATGGCAGCCTCACTGCCCAGCGACACTGTCAAGGATTGGCTGGCATCAATTTTGAACTCACCACACTCATTGTGAGCCACCATTTCAGACATAAAAGAGGGGATATTTTTCAAACAAGGTTTTGTGGCCAGGGATATTTATTTCTTCCTGCCTCTCATGGTGGCAATTTGGTAAGCCCAGTGAGTTGAATTTTCTGTGCTTCTGAATTGGAGACCAGTTCCAGTACAAGTGAACTGTACCCATCTCTGAAGTACCCATCTCTGAAGAATAAAAAATGGCTTGATGTTATGCAGACTCTTGGCAGGCCAGCTTTTCACCTGATTAGAGCACATAAAGTTTACTGTGAGCTATGATACCAGGGGACTCTAATAAATTCAACAATACAAGACTCTGACTCACAAAATAGTTAAAGAAAACCATTTGTTTCAAGGCACTCTTCATTTTTACTTTATAGAGACAGAGACCTACTTTATTTATCAAACTAAGTAAAGTTTGGTGGCATCTACAGATCACAGTAACCTCCAGCTCTTGGGGTTTAGCGATTTTCTTCTCTCAGCCTCCCTAGTAGTTAGAACTACATGTAGATGTCACAATGCCTGCCTATTATTTTTACTTTTTGCCACAGAAATAGTGTTGAAAAATTTTCCCTAAAGTTGATGCCAAGTGGAGAAATTATTCTCTCATAGGGAAATTATTTTCCTAGAACCGTCATTAGTCAAGAGTTCAGATTTTACACAACTCTGACCCTTTGGTGTCTTAGATTCCTGTAGTCACTCTAAGCTGACCACACAGTGAATTTTCTACTCAAGTCATTTTCTATTATGCATACTAATTATCCAGATACTATACTCCACCCCTTCTGTTGCACTTTTCAATCAGCCCTAATAAGTCCAAGACAAGGGAGAAGTATTGAATTTTCTGGGAAGAGATTGAATTATCTCTGGATGACCCTACCCATCAGATCAACTGTCAGTCTCCTAAGGAACCACAAACCATCCTGACTCATTGTTTCTTCCTTCCCCCCCCTCCTAGGGACCACAACAAATCTCCTCATTTATGCAGTCCTAAATTCCATCTGTCTACCAATCTTTCCTTATAATTTTGATCTTGGAAACTGTACCTAGTAAAAGTTCTTTCTTTCTTTCTTTCTTTCTTTCTTTCTTTCTTTCTTTCTTTCTTTCTTTCTTTCTTTCTTTCTTTCTTTCTCTCTTTCTTTCCTTCCATTCATCCTTCCTTCCTTCTTTCTTTATCCTTTTTTCCTCTCTCTCTCTCTTCTTATTTTCTTTTGTATATTCTATTTTTCTTTCATTATTATTTAAGATACTGACTCTCACTCTGTTCCCAGGCTAGAATGTCCATGACATCAGCATTGCACATAATGACATCTCTACTGACGTGATTCTCCTGCCTCAGCCTCTGGAGTAGCTGAAACTATAGTTTAGAGATGCGAAACTTGACTACCCTTTCTATTTGAGTGGAAAATCTCTGGGTGATCAGAGATGAGGATATCATTCTGTTGCTCAGCCTTGTCTCTAACATGCAAGCTGAGGGGATCTGCCCAATTTGGCTACCATGAACATTGAAATATTTTAGCCATGCAATGTTTGATAAGCCATTGAGCTCTACTTAAGAATTGACCTTATTAGGGACTTTGAGGATTGTACAATCCCCAGGCAGTGGGGATAGGCAGTGACACATAGGGAGTATGTCAGGACTGTTTTACATATCCGTAATGACAGATGACCACAATTATGCATGGATTTCTTTTATCCTTATCAGATTTAATTGGTTAGTGCATATTTCTGTGTGATCCAACATATATCTTCAACCTGCATTGTAGCCAAGGAACCAAAAGTTTAAACACACCTAGCACAGAATTCAGGATTGATGGAAGTTTAAATATAGGCTGATATTTCCCAAGATCATTATATATAACTGCATGTATGTAAAGGGGTACAGGTCCTGATGCTAAAACATGGTTGTTTAGTCTCATGTGTTCCCTGTGTAACGTGACCCTAAGTTGAAATTGCCTTAGTATGAGGACATGCCTAGGCTTGCTGAAAAGCAGCAAGGTACAGTTCACAGAAACAAATGTATCAGTAGTTCACACCAGGTCATAGCTGGAGGATGACCTCCTATCAAGGCACTGGGCCATTGTACTTTTTTTCTTTCTCCTCATAAACACAATAGATTCTAGTTTTACTTAAAAAAAAAAAAAGGCTAACAGTACATACAGCCTGGAACCTTTGTGGTTTATCACTATGCAAAATGTTCTTAATTTCTCTCAATTGTATACTTGCTCAGCAGTAATTGTGCTGAATTAGAATTTTTATGGCATTTTCTGTAATTTAACTTCACTTTCTTCACTGTCATATTTAACTATTATCAGATGTTTTAGAGTATATAAGAGGATCAGTAAAAATAGGTAGTTTCTGAGTGCTTCATTAAGCCTCGGTCTCCCTTTCACGCTGTTCACTTCATTTTAAGTGCTTTCCTCTGCATCAACAATCACTTATACTGAGGACAGCAACATTTGACACAGGGAGGAGGCTGTACAGCTGGACTAAACCTGATTGAACAGTTCACAGAGCTTTCGCTAACGAACATTAAGTTGAGAACACTGGGAATGGGTAAATCAAAAAAAGTCACTACTCAGCTGTGAGTACTCAGCACTCTTGAAATGCTTGAATTAAAGGGATATTAAGATGAGAAATACAATTTCTGTTGAGGATGAATATATTCAATTACTAAGGTCTTTATTGGACACTATGGGTTTCTCAGCCAAAACTTAATCTTTCCACCTTCTTTTTGCAATAGTTCCTAATTGTTGTATTGGTTTTCACCTGAGACTCTTAATCAATTGAATTTGTCTCTGTGCAAAGATGTAGGACAGGATATAGAACTGTTTCATCAGCAGGGTAATATTATTGATAAAGATGTGTGGACTTTTTATAACTTGGTGAAGATGGCTTTGCAATCTTTTGATAATGAAAAGGGAAAATAAGTATGTAAGCCATTGTCTGAAAAAGGTGACCAAAGGACTGAAATTACTACATTAACAGTCTCAGATGTGTAAGGAGATTTAGATAATGATAAAGTCCTTCCCAAAGAAGAGCCAGAAGAGGAAAAGTTATATCTTTCATCTTCTGCTCAATATTTGCAGGAAAAAATGTCAAACTTAATAAGTTTCATTGGAGAATGTAATGATTTAATTGACAATATAAAACAGAAGCCTTCTATACCCTCTGCTACCTCTCATATACTAGTCTGATGCCTCCAATGCCTTATACCTATGTGCTTTTTCCACTACCTCCTACAATGCCTGAGGACCCCAGCCCTTTATGCTCTCATTCTCCATCTTCAGATTATAGACTTAAGCAGTTTTATCCTGTTACTTATGTGGCCCCTTCAGATCCACCTCATAAATATAAGAGCCTAGAGTGTTCTAGACAAGTTCAAAGATTAATATTACCTAACCCTTCAGATGTGAGAATTCTAACAGAGCCTGACATTTCTTTAGAAGAAGCTGGCACTCATAATACTTATCTGGGCTTAATCAATCCTGTTGCCTACCTTCCTGATCCAAAGAGTAATAAGAAAATATAATATACTGAAGTATATCTTAAATTCCTTAAAATGTTAAAAGATGCTTGAATTGCTTATGGGCCTAATGCACTGTATACTCAAGGCCTTTTATGTTCTCATTGTGAATATCTGTTTCTTACCCTCGGCGACTTGGAAACAGTTGTTGACACTGTTTATCTCCTGCTCAATATTTAAAGTTCTGTTCATGATGAAGAAATGAAGTTAATAAAGGACATGATGCTAACTGCAATCTTTCTTTTGACCAATTAAAAGTTCAGGAGACTGTTGGTGACACAAAAACAACTTGAGGTTTCCAATAATAATTTTAACACTACCTCCTGGCTCATCTAACTGAGCCCATGCATGTAGTTTGCTTACATGGATGGGCTCAGTTAGATGAGCTAGGAAACAGACAATTCTTTAGCAAAATAATACAGGGACTAAGTGAACCATATGTTCAATTTCTTGCAAGACTCCATGCTGCCATTCAGCAGGCCATTCCAGGCACCAAAATGCAGAATATGTTTTTACATTCTTTTGTATATGAGAATGCTAAAGAGTATGGTCACCACATATTATCAGTAATTAAAAATGAAGACTATGTCTCCATTGATAAATTTCTTACTGCCTGTAGCAATATAGGGTCAAGCTCCTTCCCAGATGCATTAATTGGAGATCAAGTATGTCTTCATATAGCTGCTGCTTTAAAAAACTAACAATCCAAAATGTTATAATTTTGTCAAATCTGGTCACATTCGGAGAGACTGTCATAAAAATAAAGAGGAGAAAACCTGTGACCCTCCTCTGCCACCTGGAGTTTGAAGGTGGTGCAAAAAGAGAATATATTGGACTAATGAATGTAGATCTATTCAGGATAAAGATGGTAATATCCATTCACCAGGGGAGTAAAAAATCTTTCTGATGGTCCAGACCCAGGGCTGGGACAACACAGCTGGATGGTACAAACATATCTGGTCAGCACAGGGGTGACACCTGCCCAGATTGAGGCAACTTCTGACACCCAGAGCTCTTAAATAATAACACAAAATGGTCACCTTTGATTTAGCAGTTTGTGCCACCTTCACAGCCTGATCAAGCTGATACTAAACTATAGTTTCAGATTCGTTTCATGCTACTCATTATAGCACTGCATTGCATTTGCCTATTGTTGAAAATGTTTCTTTGACCCCTCATGATGTCCCATATACCTAGCTGCAAGACTTTAGCTCTAATTTCTAAGGAGTCAGTTGGATTAATAATAGGGTGAGACAGGCTAATATTAAAAGATTGTATATACATACAAGTATCATATATGAAGATTACAATTTTGCAATTTTCATCTTGGTTTCTGTAATTCAAACAATCATGTTATCAGTTGGACAGCATATTACACAGTTATTTCTTTTGCCCAATTACAAGGGCAAGGCTACCCCTGTTCTAAAAAATGGAGGTTTGGAAATATTGAAACTCATGTTTTCTGGAATGCTTTCTTGAATGACTGTAGACCACATTATCAGGTCACTTTCCATGAAGGCACTAAGTTAGAAGGACTTTAGGCACTGGTGTTGATATTTCCATAATAGCTTTATTCCGTTTGCCTTCTGCCTAGCCTAAGTGGTACATCCAATTGACATTTGTGGGCCTTGGAACAATATCTAAAATTGAGCAAAGTACAGAATCTTTATCTTGGCCTGATGGCCAGCCAGCCACCTACAATATCACTTTATGGAGCAGAGATATTTTACAGCAGTGGAGAGCTATGCTAACAATCACTACCATGCATTCTTCTGCTAAAAACATGATGTTTGATATGGGATATGATTCTTCTCAACCTCCTCCACATGAATGAAGGAAAAGTGTGAGTATAAGCAAAGATTATTCAGGTCTAGTTATTTCTGTTTTCCAAGAGCATTTTCTCTAGGGACCACTGCTAAGAACCTCACCCTAACCCTTATTTGGAAATCTGATAAACCCATATAGGTTGAGAAATGGTCCCTTCGTAGAGAAAAATTAAAAGTGCTCCATTCACTAATTACAGAAAAACTGAAATTAGATCACATGAAACCATCTATCAGTGCATGGAACTCCCTCATTTTTGTGCTTACAAAGATATCAGGAAAATGGAGAATGTTAATAAATTTAAGAAAATTAAATTCTATAATTCAACCTATGGGAACACTTCAGCGAGGGATTCCTAATTCTTCTTTAATTCCTAAAGGTTTTCGTATAGTAATTTTTGATTTAATTTTTTTTATATTCCTTTAACCTCCAAAGATTCTGAAAGATTTGCTTTTTAAACTCCTCATTTAAATAATAGTTTCCCTATTTGACATACCAGTGGAATGTTTACCTCAAGGCATGGTAAACAGCCCAACTTTGTGTCAAATGTATGTAACACAGTATTAATAAAAATTAACTTTATAGTTCTCTAGTGGCATTTATTATCATTACATTTAACTTTATAGTTTTCCTGTGGCATTTATTATCATTACATGGATGACATTTTATTTGCTTAACCTAAATGACATATTCGTAATAATATTATACAATTAGATTGTTTATTATTTGATTAATATATCCTTCATGTAGCCACTGAAAAATTCAACATTCATATCTCTGGAATTATTTAGGATATGAAATTACTGTACAAAAAATAATTCCACAAAAAATCTAAATTCAAAGAGATTCTTTAAGAACTATGAAAAATTTTCAAAAATTACTTGGAGATATTAATGCATCCGTACATCTTTAGGTATCCCTACTTATTCATTAACTCATTTATTTTCCTTCCATACTAGAATTAAGCTCAAATTTAAATAAACTTAGATCTTCAACCCCTGAAGATCTGAGAATCGGAAGAAAGAGTTAAAATGCCTTGGAAAACATATTTGAAATGCTGAAAGAGATAACATTGTTGAAAATCGTAATTTATATATTTACATATTACATTCTGAACATTCTCCTACTAGCCTATTAACTCAACAAAGTGCTTTTTTTGAATGATGGTTTTTATCTATTAAAGCTATTAAAAAAGATCAAACTTCCATTCAAAAAATGGATAATATTATCACGGTACATTATTGTCTCTGTCAATTATTTGGAGAAGACCCTGAAAAAAAAATAATAGTTCAAATAATAAACAAACAAATTTCTAATTCTGTCATTATGTCTCAAGATTGGAAGATTGTATTCTCTGATTACTTAAGTATAATTGATAATCATTATTCTCAAGATATATGTATCCTATTTTCATTTTTATTTATATATTTTTTATTAATCATAGCTGCAGTTTCTTATTTTATTATTTATTTATTTATGTATTTTATTGAAAGGTAACTATATACATTAATGCACTTCTGGGTTATAGTGTGGGGTTTTCACACAAAATCCGAAACACTTCCATCAAACTGGTTAACATAGATTTCATGTCATGTTCTTAGTTATTATTTTAAAACATTCACATTCTATTCTTAGAAAGATTTACTTGTACCCTTGTAAGATAAGCCTCAGAAGTGATCCCTCCATTCCCCCTCCCAATTCTCTCTTCCCCTCTCTTCCCCTCTCCCTCCTCCTCCCCACATTCTTAGGCTGTTATTAGGTTATAGCTTTCATATAAGAGGCATAAATTAGTTTCATAATATGGGTGTGTACATTGGATAATTTTTCTCCCATTTTTGTGATACTTTGCTAAGAAGAACATTCTCCAGCTCCATCCATGTGAACATGAAGGACGTAAAGTCTCCATCTTTCTTTATGGATGTATAGTATTCCATGGTGTACATATATGGCAGTTTGTTGATCCATTCGTGGATCGATGGGCACTTGGGCTTCTTCCATGACCTGACAATTATGAACTGGGCTGCAATAAACAGTCTGATACAGGAGTGGTCAAGATGGCTGACTGGCACCAGTCTCCGACAGAAGCTCCTGTTTAGAAGAAAGGATAAAGTATGGAGAAACACCCAACAAAGTCGAAAACTGGGAGCCCAGCTGAGAGAGAAGAGTGATACTGGCAGGACACCTCTTCTGAGACAGACAGAGACTTCTAGAGGACGCTCCACAGGTACATAAATCTCTCCAAAGGAATAGTGCCCATCCCCTCCCCCAAGAAAGGTGTGCTTTTTCTTCAACCGCTCCTCTGA
>CAUYTI010080212.1:0-31964 GCA_963575145.1 Galago senegalensis
CTAAATCTGAAACAAGGGTTTCAGATAAAGGATTGTGGATATTTACACCTGTAATTTAGAAGGTATTTGTTTTTAAAAATGTGAAATGCTTTTATATTCTAGACAGTTTTTCACTTTATGTATTAAATGATTTTAAATGACCTTCTGAATCTCTATTCTTATAAAAATCAGATAATAGAATAATTGAATATGGCTTGGGAAAATATTATGGGTCCACCAAGTGGAACTGGAGCACATACATATGTAATAGTCTCTACTTTTCTTGGGAATCAAACAGGACTTATGGTAAAGTCAGTATTGGGCAATTTCTTTTTTTTTTTTCCTAAGACAGAGTCTTACTTTGTTGCCCAGGGTAGAGTAGCAACCTCATTGCAACCTCAAACTCCTGGGCTCAAGCAATCCTCTTACCGCAGCCTCTAGAGTAGCTGGGACTACAGGCACCTGCCACAACACCTGGCTAATTTGTCTATTTTTTTTTATTTTTATTTTTTTTTAGTAGAAACTGGGTCTTGCTCATGCTCAGGCTGTTCTCAAACTCCTGAGCTCAAGCAGTCTACCCGCCTCAGCTTCCCAGAGGGCTAAGATTACAGGTGTGAGCCCCCACGCCTGGTGTGGGCAACTTCTTTAATACAGTGTTTTTCCCTGAGATGTCCTTCTACCAGTATCCGTGTCTAAAATGCATGCTCATACATTGCCTTATAATCTGATGTCACAGTCCCACCATCCCCATTTTGCTAGAGGTATAATTTTCCCAGTCACTTAAGTTTAAAATCTTGGGATTGTCGTCTTTTTTTTTTTTTAGACAGTCTCATTTTGTCACCCTCAGTAGAGTGCTGTTGTATCATAGTTTACAGCAACCTCTAACTCTTGGGCTCAAGCAGTTCTCTTGCCTCAGCCTCCTAAGTAGCTGGAATCACAGGTGCCCACCATAATGCCCAGCTAATTTTTTAGAGATGGGGTCTCGCTCTTAGGCTGGTTTCAATCCTGTGAGCTCAGACAGTCCACCCACCTTAGCAGGCATGAGCCCCTCGCCCGGCCTTTTGTATTGTCTTCCTATCTTTTGCAGCCATCAAGTATCACTTTCTCGCTAAAGATGGTAATTCCATCCCTGACAACTGTTACAAGAGGCAATCTCTAGAACAGAGGTCCTCAAACTTTTTAAACAGGAGGCCAGTTCACTGTCCCTCAGACAGTTGGAGGGCCTGACTGTAGGCCCCAGGATGAGTTGGCTGCTAAGCAGACAGACAGGGCAGCAAAAACACCCAGCGGGCTGGATAAATGTACTAGGCAGGCCGCGGGCCGTAGTTTGAGGACGCCTGCTGTAGAAGAATTGCTTCCCTAATTCTAGAAGATTTTAATAATAAAAATTTTTATTGTTGCTTGGAAGATATTAAACTTGAAGGTAAGATCAGAAATAGTTAACAAAGGCGGTACAGTAAAAGTGCTTATCTGGGAGTCTGAACATTGCAGGCTATCCAAACATTGAAATTATTGTTAAAGGATTTTTCTTTTTAGTGATAATGCATTTTCTTTCTTTTCTTTTTTAGACAGAGTCTCACTCTGTGTCCTGTTTGAAAACAAGGTTTTCATAAGCTTAGTGACATTTTTCATTTCACTAAGAGAGTGACACAGCATCCTACCTCACAGCAACCTCAAACTCAAGCTGAAACTATAGGCACCTGCTACAATGTCTGGCTAGCTTTTCTATTTTTTTTTAGTAGAAGCAGGGTCTCAGGCCGGTCTCAAACTCCTGACTTCAGGCAATCCATCTGCCTTGGCCTCACAGAGTGCTAGGATTATAGATGTGAGCCACTGATCCTGGCCTGATTATGCATTTTCTTTCTTTCTTTCTTTCTTTTTTTTTGAGACAGTCTCATTATGTCACCCTCTGTAGAAGGCTGTGGCATCACAGCTCACAGCAACCTCAAATTCTTGGACTTAAGCAATTCTCTTGCTTCAGCCTCTGGAGTAGCTGGGACTACAGGTGCCTACCACAACACCTGACTTTTTTTTTGTAATTGTAGTTGTTTTTGTTTAGCAGGTCTGGGCCGGGCTTGAACCCACCAGCCCTGGTGTATGTGGCTGGCACTATAACCATTGAGCCACGGATGCTGAGCCTTTTTCTTTTTGAGACAGAGTCTTACTATGTCACCCTCAGTAGAGTGCTGTGGCATCACAGCTCACAGCAATCTCAAACTCTAGGGCTTAAGGAATTCTCTTGCCTCAGCCTCCCAAGTAGCTGGGACTACATGCACCTGGCACAATGCCCTGCTAATTTTTTGTTGTAGTTGTCATTGTTGTTTAGCAGGCCTGGGCTGGATTTGAACCCACCAGCCCTAGTATATGTGGCTAGCGCCCTAACCATTGAGCTACAGGTGCTCAGCCTGATTATGCATTTTCTAAGTATGATTCTAATAACTGGTAATAGGTTTTCTATAGAGTGGGGGCTACTGATGGTGTGTGGCTGTGATAGAGGTCAGGGCAGCCTGATCTCCTGATCTACACAATTTGGGCAGGTGGTTTGAGTCCAAAGACTGTCATAGAGACCCCTCAAAATTACTCTTAATGCCTGAGTGGACCACTCTATTTTTTGTTGGGTAATAGCTTTTTTTTGGAAACAGAGTTGCACTCTCTTGCCAAGGCTAGATTGCTGTGACCTCAACCTAGCTCACAACATCCTCAGACTCTTGAGTTCAAGCAGTCCCACTTCAGCCTCCCAAGTAGCTAGGACTATAGGCACCGGCCATACCACCTGGCTAATTTTTTTTTTTCTATTTTTAGTAGAGACAGAGTCTCACTCTTGCTCAAACTGGTCTTGAACTCTTGAGCTCAAGAGATCTTCCTGCTAGGCAGTGCCTGTGGCTCAATGGGTGGGGTGCCGGGTTCAAGCCTGGCCCTGACCAAACTGCAACAAAATAATAGCCAGGCATTGTGGTGGGCACCTGTGGTTCCAGCTACTTGGGAGGCTGAGGCAGGAGAATCGCCTGGTCCCGGGAGTTGGAGGTTGCTATGAGCAATGATGCCACAGCACTCTATCAAGGGCGATGGAGTGAGACTCTGTCTCTTAAAAAAAAAAACAACAACTTCCTGCTTTGGCCTTCCAGAGTACTCAGATTACAGGCATAAGCCACTGCACCCAACCAGGTAACAGCTTTTTATTTATTTATTTATTTGCAGTTTTGGCCAGGGCTGGGTTTGAATCCACCACCTCTGGCATATGGGGCTGGCACCCTACTCGCTGAGCCACCGGCGCCACCCGGTAACAGCTTTTTAGACTGGAATGGCAGTTGTGAATTGTATGCAATTCATTCTCCTATCTAAACAATACTAAGAAAAACTAAGGTATCCAGACAACACGGGCTGAAGCAAATTCTGCTTTTTTTGGGTTGAAATAGCTAAGCTCTGCAAATACCATTTATCTGGAACAGAAAAAGTCACAGACATTTCATAATAAAAAATTGAATGTTACAGGTAAGTTCATTTATTGAGGGGAGTGGGTAGAGTGGTCTGGGAAGGCTGGCTTTAATGAAGATTTGAATTGGTTCTATTTGAACCTCTTCTCATTTCCACTGCTAGGTAACTTTGGGCCTGCAGTTTCCTAACCACTCAGCATCCTTGCCTTCCGCCTATGTCCACTCTCAGCCATTTTGCAGATTGACTACTTTCCCATTATTTCCCTACCCAAGAGGTTAGAGAAATTTCCCAATCCTAGTCAACCTTGTGGTTTCACCACTAACCTTGCGAGGCTTACATCATTACTGCCCCAAATAAGGCATCCCTTATTTCCCTTGCAGCCATCCATCTCCCCCCTCTCTTTTCCCTTTGCTCTTTTTAATTCTGGTAACGTATACACATTGTGCAGAATTTTAAAAGAACAGAATACGTAGTGAAAAAGTCTCTGTCTGTTCTCTAGCCTTACAATTCCTCTAACAGAGAAGTTTATTCCAGACTTTCAAAATGTGGTCCTAACCACGTAATCTGCCATATCGCTCTTTTCCATCACGGAAGCCTTCAAAGAAACTCAAGCGCTTACAGTTCCAGTTGTTCTCCCTGTAAGATCGCCCCCACTCCACCCCGCCCACAACACACACACTTAGATAGATGCTGCCGAGCTTGGACTATTCTCACCCTATTGTCTGGATGGCCTTCATAAACCCCTCATTGATCACTTTGGCAAATAGTAAGTACCTCCCCAAAACCAAAAACAAAACTTGATAAGTGAGTGGTGCAATTACATCTTCCTCTTCTGAACTTCCACAGCACTCTACTTGCGACGAGTCTGGTTGCTCCTGTAGTGCAGGATCTGCCTGGAGCATGCGCTTGCCACACTGGAGGCTTCGATTTAAACCAGAATAGGACAAATAGAGCCGTTACCACTGAGTGAGGGAATGGGTTCCACGCCTAAGAACAAACTGACCAGTCCCTTGTCTGAGATGTCCTCCCCTTTTCTCTGCTTCCTGGATTACTCCAAACGACCGACTGTACCTCTCTTCCTGAGCAGCTAAACCAACACCGCATAGAACAGCCCGGTACCTTTGAAAGGAAGGGCACAGCCCGACTGCTGAAAGAATTTTGTCCCGTCCGCTCCCCGTCTCACCAGAGCGTTGGGGGCGCTGCGTCGGTGTGCGTCACCGCGCAGCCGCAATGCTGGGCGAGTGGGCGGGGCCGGCTGTTGGCGGCGGTTGGCTCGGCCCGGGAGGCGGCTGCACGTGCGGGCGGGGGCGATGCGTCACTGATAGGTGAGGCGCGACCGAGGGGTCGGCTTCCCTCCCGAACCTTCGGCTGGCCCCCTTCTCTGTTAGTGTCTTATGCCGGGGAGCAGACACTAGGAGACGGGGGTGTCACGAACCTCACCGTGCAGGGGCGGCTCATGGGCCGTCTGGGGCGGAGGAGTTGGCGTGGGAAAGCCGGGTCTGCGAGAAGGGAAGAATGAGGGGAAAGGGGTACGGGACTGCCCGGGTCAGCCTCCGAGTGGGCGCCAGGTGTCTGAGGGGAGAGGGTGGAAACTGGAGGGGGTGGACCTGTCACTCCCGGGACTGAGGGTCCTTCCCTCCCTCATCCAGAAGGAACAAGGATGAATATGACTCAAGCCCGGGTTCTGGTGACTGCAGTGGTGGGGCTGGTGGTTGTCCTGCTCTACGCCTCCATCCACAAGATCGAGGAAGGGCACCTGGCTGTGTACTACAGGTGAGCTTCAAGTGCAGTCAGCTTAGGCTCTGTAGCAGATAAGAAGGGTTCTCCAATTAGAATGGAGTCTGGGAAGTTATTTCTTCTGCAGCGTCCAGGGACACACGTTCCATCGCTAGGGAAAGCATGGGGGTCGAAGCAGGCTTTTGTGGAGCACCGTCCAAGTTTTGGATAGTTTTAGTGCTATATTCCTTCTGTGCAGAGGTTAAAACTCCTTACAACTATTCCTTATGTACAGCAAACTCAGTAGAAAAATGAGGAAGCGACAAAGGAAGTAGTCGCTGTACCTGTAACTGAAGAGATAGATAAATTATTTATAGTACACACACCGTAAAGGCTTTTAGTTTGCTGCTATAGATGCTATTTAGAAAATGTAGTCCTGCTTATGTTCTTTCGATTACTTCATTTGAAAAACACTCAGTGTCCGGTTATGTCTTGTAACACCATGATGACCATGACGGTTATATCCCTGGACCTTCAAGGGACATAAACACAATATTGGTGAATTATCTTCCTCCTTCCTTACCGTTTCTTTTCAAGTGAAGGAGTGGAATGATATGGGAGGTATTGAGATAGCATAGCTTTTCCTTCAGCATAATTACCACCAGTTCCTTTTGATGTAAATTAGTAAGAGAGAGGCCAATTTGTGGCATAATTAGGATGGTGGTATATTTACAAAGAGCTTCAACTTTTTGCCTGTTTCCATCCTTCAAAACTGATATTTCTACTTTTAGAACCATCCTGAATTTTAGAAAAGTATACTTTTAGTGGTATATTTTAACAGATGGAACTCTAGCATGAGAAATGACAAATTTCCAGATTTCCGTCCTGTTGAGCATTGTCTTTCTGATATTAAAACCAAGGAAAGGACATTTCAAGGTATGCCCCTCAAAGAATTAGTGATAAACCTGAAACCGTTCCTCTTTTCTTAGTTACTCTGACATTTTTGCAAACCTTTTTATATTTTCAGGACAGGAAGCTAATTTCTATGATAAATTTACTATTTACTATGTAAAATAGGACTTCTTATATTTGTTCCCCAAATGTCTCTATTTTACAGTTTCTAGGTTTACTTTTATAATTCTCACATTCTAAGATTTAGTGAACATGAAATTCATATCTATTTGTAGTCTTAATCCTCTCACCTTTCATGTTTCCATGCTAATTTTTTGTTTTTATACAGAAAGTTTATGTTCCCAGTATTTTAATTGCCTTGCACATAGATTAAAAGAACCACAAGTCTCAGAAATTTTTTCCTTCCTTGAAAGTTTGTATTGTCTTTTTTTTTTTAACCTGGTGATTAAATGTATTTTGCTCTTGTTATGTACAATTAAAGCACCTCAGCTGAGAGCCATTAGCATGTTTCAAACAAATATTTCTCAGAAGGTTAAATACCAAAGAGAATCCTTTGAACTTCAGAGCAGTGCTGGAGACCCAGAGGTATGGTTGGTCAAGCTTATGAAACAAGGCGCAACATCAATAGTTTAATTTGCTCTTTCCGCGTTTTTAGGTATGGTAGGCATTTTAAGCAGTTGTTCATTATGAGTAATTCTTATTAGTGTGGATTTAGTAGGTCGGTAGCATGAGTAAGAGTATTAGAGCATTTTAGATTTGGAAAGACAATTTTTCTGTTTATAACTTTGTCAAATTGAAACATCTTTTTGCAGAGGCGGAGCTTTACTAACTAGCCCCAGTGGACCAGGCTATCATATCATGTTGCCTTTCATTACTACATTCAGATCTGTACAGGTGAGTGATTCCTAGGGAAGCCCCCACACCAGATAGACAGGTATGACAGGAATTACCACACTTGTAGGTGGAGATGGATTTCCTTATTGCCTAAGCAGATGGTAGTATTTACTTAAATATAGGAGTTAAAGTAAAAGTTCAGAGTACAATTGTTGCAGCATAAGTTATGATTTTGACCCACCTTGCTGTCTTGAAATGAATTAGAGGTATGAGCCAGGCAGCTTTAGTGGTATGTAGCAGGTTTTCTGTTGCTGCTGTCAAAATAAAAGCAAGACTTAGGAACACAACTAGAAATACAAACCAATGATTACTTGGTTTACAACAGTGTTTGGTTTCCATAGAGGCAGGCTCTGGGCTACTGTTAACATGGAGCATCTGAATTTTTATACACAGCTTTTCTGCCTCACATTTTTTCCGCCTGGTTTATTAAGCGTAATTTTTTGTGGAACCTTAGTGAATGTTCTATTTTGACTTCATCCCAGGATATTTGAAGGAAATGTCTGGTCACTGAAAAGAATGTCTTGGCCATGGGAGACAATAAATACATTGGTATAACAAGATGACAAAACAGGAGTAGGCTCAGTGTGATCATAAATTTTTGGATTCAGAAGTTTATCTACCATCTTCTACTAATTTGTCAGGATTCAGAAAATTCAATGTTATTTAATCTTGTAATTTTATGTCTAGGCTTCCTGCTGAGGGTTTGATTATGAATACTTAAATTCCCTAAGTATCCTTCCTGTCCACTTTTAGATGGCTTAGGGAAAGAATTTTGTCTGTTGAAGTGAAATGTGGGGGTTTTCCCCTAGTTAAAAAATAATGATTTCTATATTCTTTTCTCATATTTATTTAATTCATCGCTTTGGTTCATTCTGTCTCCTCTTTGTTCACCAAATTGCTCCCCCCTTTATTTTCCTAACTCTTGCTGGCCTTTTTAAGGCTCATGTCAGATTCTTCCTCTTCTTATCCATCACTTCTAAAGTCTGTATTATAAATTTCATCATATTTTCTTTAGTAATGTTGTATTGTGTCCTTAAGTTTTTTGGTGTGTTTTCTTTCCCGAAAGTCACCAAGCTTCTTAATGACAAGAGTTACAACACATTTATATTTCTGACTTTCTACTTACGGTGGAAGTTGTTAAATTGAGCTAATTTCTCAAGAAGCAATGTTGTGGTATACTGAACATGAGGACCTGGCTCTGGCCACTGTTGCATGATTTTTGTGAAGTCATTTAACTGTTTTAGACTTTAGTTTTTCTTCTGAAAGAAGTTATTTTAATTATGTAACCACCGATAGCCCAAACAGTCTGTAAATATGTTGTCAACAGCATCATTAGACCTTTATAGATGGAAGGCTTTTTTGAAAGTTCTTGTTCAAAGTCAGATAAATTTGTCTCTGCCTTCTTGAAGGTTAGTGTTAAGACATTCCCATGTAGAGCTATATGAAAGATGTAAATGATAACATTAAACAAATTTTGGAGTTTAATTGTCTATGTAACAAATATACATTGTGTGCGTATACATTTAGTAGTAAATGATCATACTTAGACACAAATGAATTGGTAAAAAGATTACAGTATACTAATATACGTTGCATCTACAAAAAACTTAAATGCTGGAGCCAGTATGGCTAGAAATGTTCTTTATATGTGCAACAATAATATTCTAAGAAATAATTACATTAATAAAATTCTTCAGTTGTGTGTACCTCAGTCGAGAAGGACGCGTTGAGGTTGGCAATCCATCAAGGACAGTAACTACCATAGCTTCCAGTGCTTTGGCCAAACCTCAGATGCGTGGCCTCTTGGCCAGGTGCCTGCGGATTTATATTGTTGGAGCATTTGTTGTCTCCCTGGGGGTTGCAGTTTTCTATAAGTTTGCTGTGGCTGAACCAAGAAAGAAGGCATATGCAGATTTCTACAGAAATTATGATTCTCTGAAAGATTTTGAGGAGATGAGGAAGGCTGGTGTCTTTCAGAGCGTTAAAATAATTTTGAAATATAAAGAATTTCTTTGGGCTGATTTACATAGACATTTGTCACTGACTTGTGTTCCTGAGCTATGAATATGAGTGATAAATAAACTATTAATAAATTCAAAAAAAATAATAAAAATTCTTTCAAGAAAGTATTCTTAAGAGAATAAGACATAAATTTATTTTTAGGAATTTTTGGAACATGTTAGTAGACATAGCCCTGTATAAACAAATGGTTAAACAAATGTGGCAATTAGGATGGCGCCTGTGGCTCAGTGAGTAGGGCACTGGCCCCATATACCGAGAGTGGCGGGTTCAAACCCAGTCCTGGCCGAACTGCAACAAAAAAAATAGTTGGGCATTGTTGTGGTGGGCGCCTGAAGTCCCAGCTACTCAGGAGGCTGAGGCAAGAGAATCACCTAAGCCTAGGAGTTGGAGGTTGCTGTGACCTGTGACGCCACAGCATTCTATGAGGGCAATAATATGATACTCTGTCTCTTAAAAAAAAAATGTGGCTATTAAAAGGAATATATATGAATATGAAATCCCATATATGATGTAAGAAGAAAAAATAATGGCTAGAGAAATTATATGAAAACCTTCAGCCCAAATATATGTAAAGTAATCATAGACTCACTTTTATTTTTATTGTATTTTTTTGGAGACAGAGTCTCATTTTGTTGCTCTTTGTAGAGTGTCGTGGTGCCATAGCTCACAGTAACTTCAAACTCTTGGGCTTAAGTGATACTCCTGCCTCAGCCTCCCAAGTAGCTGGGAGTACAGGAGCCTGCTACAATGCCTGGCTATTTTTAGAGACAGGGTCTCTGCTCCTGCTCAGGCTGGTCTCGAACTCCTGATCTCAAGCAGTCCATCTACCTCGGCCTCCCAGAATGCTAGGATTACAGGTGTACCCTGTCTTACAGACTCTCTTTAAATTAATATTCTGTCATACTGGAAAAATAATGTTTAAGAGAATATAAAAGAAGTATAAAAGTACATAAAGATAGGATGTTAAATTGAAGATTTAACATTTGAACTCTTTGCTAGTTCTTCTTGGTTTAAAAATTTGACTAGAGAATATCCTTTAGGTTTAAATAGGAATGTGTATTTAAAGTTAGTGTGGATTATGGAAATTTAATTAATTTTATGTTTTGAGGGAATTAAAATAAATTGAATTAATCTCTTCATCAGTCTCCCTCACTTCATGATCACTAATGTTTACCATCATCTTGACCTTTGAATTCATGAGGTTTTTTTTTCCTTTCTTCTGAGACAGAGTCTTATTCAGTCACCCTAGGTAGAGTACTGTGGCATCATAGCTCTCCCTTACACCAACCTCAAACTCTGGGGTTCAAGCAGTCCTTTTGCTTCATCCTCTTGAATAGTTGGGACTACAGGTGCCCACCCACCATGCCGCCTGGATAGTTTCTATATTTTTTAGTAAAGATAGGGTCTTGCTCTTGCTCAGGCTGGTCTTAAGCAATCCACCTGCCTTGGCCTAACATACTGCTAGGATTACGGGGTAAGCTACCACATCTGAGACTCATGGAACTTTATATTCAACAAAGTATCACATCCTTCCCCTAGGGAAGAATTAAAACCTGGATTGACAGCTTTTAATTTTGTGGCCTTTACTGAATTAACCTAATTAAATTTAATTTTTTAGCCTCTCAGCTGGTTTTCTTGCCTCCAGATAAGATGGATAATGAGAACCACATCACATATAAGCAAAGGAATTAAGTAAAAGACATTTTTGAAAGGTTAATTTTGTGACTGTGTGTAAGGTAGACAAGAGAACCTGAACTCCCCAGCCAACTAGGGCCTTCTACCTAGTATCACCATGTTCTCTTACCAGAATTTCAACTTTCATCTAAATTGCCCTCTCTGCTCCAAATATGCCAATCTACTTCTTGTCACCTATACACTATTTACCTTCAACTTCATATATTTGAATAGGATCTTTATTGAACTTTAGATGCTCATCTGTCTTCATCTGTTCTTATTTCTACCCTTGTACACCTGACTTACAAACACTTTACCTCAGAGATCTTTTCCAACTATTATTTTTCTCTCTGTAATTAGCTCCTTACAGTTTATTTTATTCTTTGTTATTTTGTGCCTGTTGGTGGGATGCTTTGTAAGGATTTTGTCTCCTGTGCTGGATTGTGAGTTCTTTGGAAACAGGAACCATGCTGCTTTTTTCTTTTTTGTTCCATAAAATAGATCCACTGTATGCTTGATAAGGTACAGAGTCCAAAATGCACTCATTAGGCGCTGTTATAAGCTTTAGAGTGCGATATGAAGACATTCTGCATCCAAACAAAGATGTGACATAGAGCAGTTAAGTACTAGATTGTTGCTTCACTAGGAGGACCCATTGTGGTGGTGGCCCTTTTGTTAAAAAGGAAACTGAATAGAACATGTGAGAGTTCGCTAGATCCTGAAGTGAAATACTGACAATAGCTTTGGAAAAGAAAGGTTGCTGTTGAGTTCAAGGTCAGCTTTGAGTTGTAGGATACTTGTATGCATAAAATAGTTATCTTTTATCTTCAGTGTAAATAGTAATATTAGTGGTAGAATCAAAGTTCAGAGCTCAAGTCCTAGCTATAGTATCTGTATGGGGAAGTTGTGTGGTTTGCAATTCTAGGCTAGCTCCAGGGAAATAAAGAGCTCTGGAAGAGTTTCCTACTTATTAGGAGATGGAACGAACATTGAACCTCACTCAGAATATGTTCTGTCTTAAGTCTTGTGTTTCTACTAAGATACAAAAAGAAATAACTATTCTGAGAGCTAATCTGAAGGGGACTGAAATTGCAATGGAGCTCTCCCATACTTAGTTGCAGCAGTTTTCAAGAGGTTTCCTGCAGGGAAAAGTAGTTCCTTAATGATATTTGTCATAAGTATTGACGAGATATTTTTCCTTCTCTAGACAACACTACAAACTGATGAAGTTAAAAATGTGCCTTGTGGAACAAGGTAAGCTTTGTCCTTGATTACCAGCCTCCCTTTATTTCATACAAAGTTTCTGCTCCTAAAGCTATGATCACATAGACATTTCTCAAGTAAACAAGACAATACCCAAGGAGATTTCTCATCTGAGTATTATGTAAGCAAAGGTCTGTCTCCAAATAGCAGCTTTCCATCTTGGTGTGTTATTGAAAAAAACTTTTGTTTATCAGCACTGCCATATCTGCTTTACTTTTTTTTTTTTTTTTTTGAGACAAAGTCTCATTTTGTCACCCTCGAGAGAGTGCCATGGTGTCATAGCTTACATCAGCCTCAAACTCTTGGGCTCAAGTGATCCTCTTGCCTCAGGCTCCTAAGAAGCTGGGACTATAGGCACCTGCCACAATGCTCAGCTATTTTTTTTTTAGAGATGGAGTCTCACTGTTTCTCAGGAAATCTACCTGCCTTGACCTCCCAGAGTGCTAGGATTACAGGCATGAGCCACTATGCCCGGCCTGCTTTCCTATTTTTTTAAGATTTTATTTTATTTTATTTGAGACAGAGCCTCAAGCTGTCCCCCTGGGTTGAGTACCATGGCATCACAGCTCACAGCAACCTCCAACTCCTAGGCTCAAGCGAGTCTCCTGCCTCGGCCTCCCAAGTAGCTGGGACCACAGGCACTCGCCACAATGCCTGGCTATTTTTTAGTTGTAGCCATCATTGTTGTTT
Source organism: Galago senegalensis (assembly GCA_963575145.1). Taxonomy (NCBI): domain Eukaryota; kingdom Metazoa; phylum Chordata; class Mammalia; order Primates; family Galagidae; genus Galago; species Galago senegalensis. Next base: position 12,586 of record CAUYTI010080212.1, read on the forward strand.
GGCAGGCCCGGGCTGGATTCGAACCGCCACCTTAGGTGTATGTGGCTGGCGCCTTAGCTGCTTGAGCCACTGGTGCCGAGCCAATAGATTTTATTTTTTACCGCAGTTTTAGGTTCATAGGAAAACTGAATAGAAAATACAGAAAGTTCCCACATATCTCTTGCCCCCACACATTACTTAATTGGATTTTCTAAGGTTACTAACCCCATTTGTAAAAAATCAAGAGTTTTACCTTACAAAGTTTTAAGGATTAGAATTAGTGTTTATGAAGCACGTAACCAACCACTTAGACCAGAGTTGGTGCTCAGTATAACATAGTTTAAAATTAAATCATTCCACCTTTTTCTCAGCTTTAGTATTAAATGCCATCTGATTTAGAGATCTGATTTAGTAGGTCTGGAATGAGAATTTGCATTTCTTTCTTTTTTTTTTTTTTTTGAGACAGAGTCTCACTTTGTTGCCCTTGGCGGAGTGCTATGGTGTCATAGCTCACAGCAACCTCAAACTCTCGGGCTCAAGCAATTCTCTTGCTTCAGTCTCCCAAGTAGCTGGGACAATAGGCACCTGCTACAACGCCCAGCTATTTTTAGAGATGAGGTCTCACTCTGATTCAGGCTTGTCTTGAATCTGTGAGCCCAGGCTATCCACCTGCCTTGGCCTCCCAGAGTGCTACAATTACAGGCATGAGCCATTGCACCCCAGCCAAGAATTTGCATTTCTAACAAGTTCCTGGGTGATGCTGATGGTGCTAGTCTAAAGACCTTACTTTGAGAATTGCTGCCCTGCAAAGGTTTAGAGCAGGGGTCCTCAAAAGTTTTAAACAGGGAGCCAGTTCATTGTCCCTCAGACTGTTGGAGGGCCAGACTGCGGGCCTGGGATGAGTCGGCTGCTAAGCAGGACAGCCAGCAGTGGCAAAAACACCCGGCAGGCCAGATAAATGTCCTTGGTGGGCCGTAGTTTGAGGACCCCTGGTTTAGAGAAAGAAAGGCAGGCAAGGCCCAAATTAGAGTATAATCACTACATTGAATTGTTTTAAAAGAAGAATGTGAAAATTCAAAGTATTTTTTTAGTTACCTATTTTAAGTTACCTATCTTAAGTAACCCAAAATATTACTATTATATTAAATAAAAAGTATACAAAAGAGACTTTGACATCTATAGAGAGACAGAAGGACTTTTTAAAAGGGAGCAAATTCTCTCTGTGTTATAAGTTAATATATTTGATTATCAGGTTTTCCCTAGGTCTGTAACTCTTTTATGGATTCCCTTTAGTAGTTTACACTTTTTTTTATTTCTTTTTTTTTTAGCGGTGGAGTCATGATCTATATTGACCGAATAGAAGTAGTTAATATGTTGGCACCTTATGCAGGTATGTTATCCATCTGTTCTTTTGTTTTTATAGTTATATCCAGAGCATTTAAAACTGACAGATTCTCTGAGGAATAGAAAGATGCTTTTTGTTTTATGGCCACATTGGTTATTGCTAAAGGAATAATCACTGGAATATTTTCCATTTCTAGGGAACAGAGGCAGAAATAAGTCAGAAGTCTGGACAGGGTTGATTTTCTGCAACTCTATGAGTTACTCTTGTTTTTGAGACAGTCTCACTCTGTCACCCTTGGTAGAGTGCTGTGGCATCATAGCTCACAGCAGCCTCAAACTCTGGCTCAAACGGTTCTCTTCCTTGGCCTCCCAAGTAGCTGGGACTACAGGTGTGCCCCCCTCCCATAATGCTGGCTATTTTTAGAGACAGCGTCTCTTACCGGTAAGCTCAGGCAATCCACCCACCTCAGCCTCCCAGAATGCTAGTATTACAGGTATGAGCCACCGAGCCCAGCCTCTGAATTACTCTTTGAGCTTAGTGTTTCTAAGGGCAAGATGCCATTGATTATTTATAGAACAGGAAAACATTTTATCTAGTCAAGGTGAGAGATAATTACCTTGTGTGCTAAAAAATTTGTAACTGATCAATTCCTTGGGCCACATTGGTTTGCCATCACAGAGAAATCTTTTCTAGTTAGGATTTGCTATAACCACAAAGCAATGTAAAAGTCTTCAGTGTGAGGAAAGCATGAAAATCCACATTGATGGGTTTTCAAATCAAAAACTTAATTAGAAGCTCTGAAGAAAGATATGCAGTTTTATCTTTATCCTTGTTAATAAAATTGGCATGTCTAATATATAAAGATACTATGTTGCGCTGGGTGTGGTGGTTCATGCCTGTAATCCTAGTACTCTGGGAGACCGAGGCAGGTGGATTGCTTGAGCTCACGAGTTCGAGACCAGCCTGAGCAAAAGCGAGATCCGTCTCTACTAAAAATAGAAAAAAGGAGGCAAGAGGATTGCTTGAGCCCAAGAGTTGGAGGTTTCTGTGAGCTATGATGCTACGGCACTCCACCCAGAGTGACAGCTGGAGACTCTTATCTCAAAAGAAAAAAAACATACTATGTTGGATGAGAACAATTTAGAAAGATGAAGTTGTAGCCTTTGCCCTCAGGGGGTTTTGTTTTATTGAGAAGATAAAAATGATATCTAAAAAAGGTAGATTGAAATACAAGATCATGCTAAAATTTCACATCACTGGCACAGCCACAAATAGTGAAAAGATTTCAGAGCAGAGAGCAGGTATATTACTGGCATATGGATTTGGATCATATTTTTCAAAGATTAACTATTTTCCTTATCCTTTTTTTCTGTCTCCTTTCCTTGGTCATAAATCATTGGAAGGATTGTGACTGAAAGCAGAAGGGAAAAGATTGATTCTATAGCCCGAGATAAATAAAGAAACTATTAGATCACCAGCTCATTTGGGAAGTGATCAAGTAAATGAGTTAGTCTGCAGATTTTTTGTTTGTTTTTGAGACAGAGTCTCATTCTGTTGTCCTAGGTAGAGTACAGTGACATCATAGCTCATAGCAAACTCCTAGGCTCAAGAGATTTCTTGCTTCAGCTTCCTAAGTACCTAGGACTATAGGTCCCCACCACAATGGTTGGCTTAATTTTTTTGTATTTTTAGTAGAGATAGGATCTTGCTCTTGCTCAGGCTGGTCTGGAACTCCTGAGCTAAAGTAATCATTGAGCAAGAATTTACTGATGGCCTGTCCATTGCTTGTGATCTGGAATACAGTTGCATCTAACATCTCATTATGGGAAGGCCAAGGAACAAATCCTTGGATCTGAAGACAGAAATAGGAATAGAATAGAACACAGGTTTTTGACCTGGTCTAGAATATGTATCTTTGGGGACATTTATAAAATTCTCTGGTTGTTAGTTTTTTAGTTTCTTACTATGCTTAATCAGGAGGATTCTGTGCTAATCTCTGCAAATTGCCTGATACAAAGTCTAGCCCAGTAAACGTTAGCCTGGTGACTTTTTTATAGCCTTTAAAAACTGCCTTTTTAACTCAGTAACTCACTTCTGGGGCAAGCACTCTGGGAGGCTGAGACACGTGGAACCCTTCAGCTCAGGAGTTAATTCGAGAGCAACATGAGCAAGAATGAGAGACCCTGTTTCTACTAAAAATAGAAAAACTAGTCCGATGTAATGGAGGGCACTCATAGGCCCAGCTACTGGGGAGGATGAGACAAGGGGATCACCTGAGCCCAAGAATTTAAGGTCTCTGTGAGCTATGACTCTTTGACACTCTAGCCTGAGTGCACCAGAGTGAGACTCTGTCTCAAAAAAAAAAACAAACCCTGCCTTTAAAAAAAACGGTCTTTTGGGGCCAGGTGTGGTGGCTCACACCTATAATTCTAGCACTCTGGGAGGCCAAAGCGGGATGATTGCCTGAGCTCACAGGTTTGAGACCAGCCTGAGCAAGAGCAATACCCCATCTCTAAAAAGAGTCTGGTGTTGTGGTGGGCACCTGTAGTCTCAGCTACTCAGGAGGCTGAGGCAAGAGAATTGCTGTAAGCTATGATGCCAGGGCACTCTACTAAGAGTGATGAAATAAGACTCTGTCTCAAAAAAAAAAAAAAATAGTCTTTTGCAGTTGCTTCTTTTATTCCCACTGTTTCTTAATTAGTTTAATCCCACTATTTATCTTTTTGCTCAATTTTTGCTTTTCCTTTCCCTGCCTTTGATCTCTGTGCCTCTCAATTCACCTTTACATTGTTGCCAAAGTACAAATCTGACTGCCTTGCCGTTGCTTGAAAACTTTGCCAGTTCCTTATTACTTCAAAAAAATGTATACTCTCCTTAGTATGGATTTCAGAGTTTGCTTGTTGATACTGCAGATGCAAGGTTATCTGGAATATTGAGCACAAGGGGCGCATCAACATTTGTGTCTGTGTGTTATGTTTTTGTTATTTTGTTGACATTTTTCCTCATGTGTAAGATACACTCTTTTGCCCTGGCTGAATTTGAAGATGCCTGAGTCATTGCTGGTTAAAACAAACGTGGGTTGGTCTCTCCTTTAGTGTTTGATATCGTGAGGAACTACACTGCAGATTATGACAAGACCTTAATCTTCAATAAAATCCACCATGAGCTGAACCAGTTTTGTAGTGCCCATACACTTCAAGAAGTTTACATAGAATTGTTTGGTAAGTGTCTTTCTCGTTTTAAATATGTAAATAGCCCACTGAAAATCTCTTTTGGCTCATTTATTGATGCTTAATAAATCTTAAACTATTGGAGCATTTCTTTTGAATTTGTAATAGGACAGTCTTTAAAATATATTTTTTTTATCTTATGTTGAAAAAATTTTATGTAACTTGGTAGAGATTGGAAAAACTATTACTGTATTTTGTTTTTACTGTGGTAATTTAACTGAAAATTAGCATTGTTGCTATTTTAACATATAACTTCAGGAAATTTAAAAGTCTATGTCTTGAGGCTCCCTGAGACTTACCTTCATGCTTAATGATTTGGTAGGAGAACTAATAGGATTCAGTATATAGTTGTATTCACAGCTAAGATTTATTACAATCAAAGAATTCAGAGTAAAATCAGCAAAAGGAAAAGGCACATTGGCGAAGTCCAGCAGAAATGAGTCACAGGCTCCCAGAAGTCTAAGAGTTCTTCTCACAGAATCACACAAAATGTATTTAATTCCTCCAGTGACAAGTTGTGACAGTACATGTGACATGTTGTCTACCAGGGAGGCTCATTTGAGACTTAGTGCCCAGGGTTGTTATTGGGGGCTGTCATGTAAGCACCCTCTGCCTACCATGTACCAAAATTACCAACTCCCAGAAGGAAAGTAGGTGTTTAGCATAAACCATATTATTTGTATAAACAGTTCAGGCATAGTAAGCCAATTCTATCAGTTCTGGAGATGACAGAAACTCTGCAAATACAAATTCTCAGGTGCCAGGCAAGGGCCAGTTTGCAACCAAGCCTTTCTAAGGATCGTGGTCTCAAGCCTGCTATGTTAACTCCCTTCTGCCCAAATTACTTTTCACTTGTGATAGTGAAAGTTCTGACCAGGGAATGTGTTGTTGCTTTTGGTTGGTTGCTTCTTCCTAAAATTTTTGGTGAATTTCTTATATGGCAGCACAGGAATGGTTAATCCCTTTAAAATCTGCCAGTGGATTCCTGTTTGACAGTTGACAATCACTGCAGTGGCATATGAGGAAACCAGTTGGTCCTGCTTTGTCACATTACCAGTCATTTTAATAACGGTGAAAGTACCATTACTCTTCTGTGAACCTTGTGGGTAGAAAATTCACATGTTATAAAGCAAGTGAGGAGGCAACATCTTTACTGTCCATTCTGGTTGCTTCAAAGACTTTTAGATGAACTTTTTCTCTTTTTTATTGTTCTTTTTCTCTTTTTAAATCCAAAATAACAGGCTGAGGGCCACATAAATCAAGTTTAGTTATTGGAGAATTTGTATAAAGATTGAATAAAATAGGAATTTACTTTTTTATGAGAATCAAGATATATTAAGTATATTCAATAAATAAGTTTATCCAAAGTTAAATAATAAGTTTATTGGATAAACTTGTTTTATCGAATAAACTTTGACTAGCTGCCTATCATCTTCCTTCCTTAATTTATTAGATGATTCTTTATAAAGACCCATATAAAAGGTGGGGGGAACAGTTTATACTCTGTAAAAGAATAGTAATATAGAAACTTTTATAATGATTAATTTGTTTCAATATTAAAACAATGTAAAAAAATTGAGAATCATGACAGGTGTTCTTCTTGGCTTAAAAAACAGATCAAATAGATGAAAACTTGAAACAGGCTCTGCAGAAAGACCTAAACATCATGGCCCCAGGTCTCACTATACAGGTAAGTCTATTTTCTGGGGAGGTTCTCTAGGAATTTTTTGAGCTTTGAGTTTAATCCTTTCATCAGGTTGTTTATGCAGCAATTATTAATAAAAGTGCTATGGTGATTTCTAGAATACTTTTCTCAACTTGACTTTAGGTCTTAGCCAAAATAAAGTATTCATATAGTCTACCATGGGTGGCATTGGGAACTCTTCAAGGGAAAGATAAGCTCAGTCTCTTAGAAATAAATAAAATTCTTATGTTTCCCATTTATGAGGCATTATTAAGATACAGTAATGGTTACAAATCAGTATAAGAATAATTCTTGCCCTCAGTAAAATTACAAAAAAAGGAGTTTAAGATTTGAATAATAATTCTACACAAAATAGATGTTATAAAATACTAATTTGGATGATTATTACTGTAAGAGTAAGAACTTTTGAAGAGAATATGCCCGTGTGCCTAGTGAAGGACTTTGAGTTGAGATTTTAGGTAGGTTTGGAAAAATTAATTGGATTTATATGGGTGAGAGGAATGAGAAAGGTATTTCAAGTGCATGGGATGGCCTGAATAAAAGCAAAGTAGCAGATGAATTTAATGGTGGTAGCAGCATTGGTAGATAGAATGGCAAGAGGTTGGTTATACCCCTGCTTTTCTGGTCACTGTGTTTTCAGATCATGTGTTATAAAATCAATTTTAGTGAGTCTCCACCAACTTTTTTTTTTTTTTTTTTTAGAGACAGAGTCTCACTCTGACGCCCTCAGTACCATGGTGTCACAGCTCACAGCAACCTCCAGCTCCTGGACTCAGGCGATTCTCTTGCCTCAGTCTCCCGAGTAGCTGGGACTACAGGCACTTGACACAATGCCCAGCTACTTTCTATTGCAGTTTGGCCAGGGCCTGGTTCAAACCTGCCACCCTCGTTATATGGGCCAGCTCCCTACTCACTGAGCCACAAGCGCAGCCTTGACCAACGTTTTAATCAAATTGGAAAAGAATAGGAAAAGAGATGGCATAGGCTGGGTGCAGTGGCTCACACCTGTAATCCTAGCACTCTGGGAAGCTGAGGCAGGTGGATTGCCTGAGCTCATGAGTTTGAGACCAATCCAAGCAAGAGTGAGACCCTGGCTCTAAAAAAAAAAAAAAAAAACTTGCTCATTGTGGCGGATGCCTGTAGTCCCAGCTACTCAGGAGGCTGAGGCCAGACAGTCACTTGAATCCAAAAGTTTGAGGTTGCTGTGTACTATGATGCCATGTCACTCCACCGAGGGTGACAACAAAGTAAGACTCTGTCTCAAAGAAAAAAGAAATAGCACAGAGTAGGTTTAAGTATTCAGTGAAACTTGTGTTTGTTTTACCTGAATATGTATGTGGCAGTGGTGTTTATATTGGGTGTCAATGCAAAATGTATTTAACTATGTTTGTGGTCAAGAACACTTAAAAACCTTGACTCTGGATCTGGTAAGAATTGGTAATGTGGCCTCACTAGTGTCCTTTCTTAGTGGCTCTAAGACAGTGGTTCTCTACATGTGGGTCGCAATCCACAGGAACTATATTAAAAGGTCATGGCATTAGGAAGGTTGAGAACCACTGCTCTATGAGATCGTTTGGTTGTTGGGATAAGTGTTACTGCAACTAAAGATAAAGCTTTCTTAGAGGTCGCCTGTGTCTCAATTCTTTTTGTTCAAGGGCACTGCCAGTGAGAGTATGCATTTATTGTAAGTGATCATTTGTGTGTGTATGTATAAGAGACTGGAAAGATGGATGTGGTTTTTCCTATGGTCTCATTCATACTCTACCATTATCTCAGAGAGATGCCTGAGGGTGAACCATGAGAGTTAAGGGATTGTTTGAAATGACCAAAGGTAACTTTGTAAAATCTTTTCGGTTGTCCAGTCATTTGTAGCTGGAGTAGCTTTTTAATTTTAAAGATATTGAATGCGAAGGTCAGATATTCTTGGATTCTGCACAGGTTGTTACTCAGAGATCTGGCTCATTCCTTCTAACAGTTGCCTACAATTCTTATATCATTAGCCATTTCATTGTTCCCAGTTTTAGCTATTAAACAATAGTGTAATGAACATTCATGACAAATTGTCCTACAAACTGGTTGTACAAATCTATATTCTTTTTTTTTATTAAATCATAAACACATTAATGCATTTATGGGGTACAATGTTCTGATTTCATATAGATTTAGGAATGCTTACTTCCCACTGGTTAATATATAGCTCATCTCATTTACTTATTTATTGCGTTAAGACATTTATATTTTATACTAATAGATACAACATGTACGGTTGCATAATGCACCATTGGTGTGATCCCACCATTTACCATCCCTCAATCTGACCTCCCCCCTTCCTTCCCATCTCCTCTCCTCCCTCCTTCATCTTGGGCCATAGTTGTGATCTATTGTAAATTTTTTTTCATAATAGTACTGAGTACACAAGATATTTTTTCTTCCATTCTTGAGATACTTTACTAAGAAGGATATGTTCCAGCTCCAAATGTAAAAGAGGTGAAGTCTCCATCTTTTTTTAGGCTGCATAATATTCCATGGTATACATATACCACAATTTATTAATCCATTCATGGGTCGATGGGCACTTGGGCTTCTTCCATGACTTGGCTATTATGAATTGAGCTGCAATGAACAGTCTGGTGCAAATATCTTTGTTACAAAGTGATTTTTGGTCTTTTGGATATATACCTAATAGAGGAATTGCAGGATCAAATGGCAGGTCTACTTTAGATCCCTGAGTAGTCTCCATATTTCTTTCCAAAAGGGATATATTAGCTTGCACTCCCACCAGCAGTGCAGAAGTGTTTGTTCCTTTTTCTCCACATTCATGCCAACATCTGTAGTTGTGGGATTTTGTTATGTGAGCCAGTCTTATGGGAGTTAGATGATATCTCAAAGTGGTTTTTATTTGCATTTTTCTGTTGATTAAAGATGATGAGCATTTTTTTCATGTGTCTGTAGGCCACACGCCTATCTTCTTCAGAGAAGCTTCTGTTAAGGCCCTTGCCCACAAAGAAATAGGATTACTTATTCTTTTCTTAATTATGTTCTTATCAGCAGTATATGCAGGTACTTGCGTCCCCATAAACTCACCAGGGTTGGAAGCAGACATGCTAATTTTTGCCATATTGGTAGATGTGAAGTTATATCTCTCTTTGATTTGCATTTCCTGGTTATTAATGAGGTTGGGCATTTTTCTTTTTTGAGACAGTCTCACTCTGTTGCCCTGGGTAGAGTGCCTTGGCATCATAGCTCACAGAAACCTCAAACTGATGGGCTAAAGTGATCCTCTTGCCTCAGCTTCCCTAGTAGCTGGGACTACAGGCACCTGCCATGACACCCAGCTATTTTTTCTGTTTTTAGTAGAGATGGAATCTCACTCTTGGTGAGGTTGGTCTTGAACTCTGGAGCTCAGACAATCTACCTGCCTCAGCCTCCCAGAGTGCTAGGATTACAGGCTTGAGCTACCTACCACACCCTACCCAATTGAGCATCTTTTGACATTTTTATTGGTCATTTAGACTCTGTTCTGTCAATTGTCTATTCATATCCTTTGCCCATTTTTCTGCTGGATTGTTTTATTCTTCTTACTGATTTGTAGTAGTTCTGGATATATTTTTCTATCATTTCAAATTTTTTACTGTTATGTGAAGTATACATGTTACAATGACCACTTTTATACATATGTACTATGCATCTTTTAAAATCCTTGCCTTAGGATAAATTTTTTAAAGTAGAATTGATGGATCAATGTATATACTCTGGGGATTTTTTAGTATATACTGCTAAATTGCCTTTCAGAAAAATTATAGTAGCCTCCCACCATCGCATAAGCGATATTGGTGAGCTTTAGTTCCTGCACATTTGACTATATAATTGTACCCAAATGATTAGCACATGCAAGCAAGGTCTCTCTTCCTGTCTTATCCTTTTAGAGAAAATTTATGTGGTATTTTATATTAATTATTAAGGTCAAGTGCCCTCGGCTCGGTGCCTGTAGCTCAAGTGGCTAAGGTGCCAACCACATACACCAGAGCTGGTGGGGTTTGAATCCAGCCCGGGCCTGCCAAACAACTATAACCAAAAAAACTATAACCAAAAAACTATAACCAAAAAAAAAAAAAAAAATAGCTGGGTGTTGTGGTAGGCACCTGTAGTCCCAGCTACTTAGGAGACTGAGGCAAGAGAATCGCTTAAACCTAGGAGTTGGACGTTCCTGTGAGCTATGATGCTACAGAACTCTACACAGGATGACAGCTTGAGGCTCTGTCTCAAAAAAAGGAAAAAAAGGTCAAGGGCCCTAGGATATTTAATTGGCCATTTCATTTTTGACTTGTTTGTTGGTTTTGCTCACTTTTTTAATTGTTTATGGCTTTTCTAACCTATTTAAATAAACTATTTTTTATATGTCATTACATCTCTTTCTAAAATGCATAGGAAACATTTTCTTTCAATTTTTTTCTTTTTTTTTTTTTTTTTTTTGAGACAGAGCCTCAAGCTGTTGCCCTGGGTAGCATGCCGTAGCATCACAGCAACCTCCAACTCCTGGGCTTAAGCAAGTCTCCTGCCTCAGCATCCCAAGTAGCTGGGACCATAGGTGCCCGCCACAATGTGCAGCTATTTTTTGGTTGCAGCCATCGTTATTTTGGCGGGCGTGGGCTGGATTCGTACCCGCCACCTTAGGTGTATGTGGCTGGTGCCTTAGTCAGTTTTTTCTTTGCCATTTAACTTTGTCTTTTCCTCCTGTCAATTTTGAAGTTTTATACTTTCACATAGTAATTTCAGTGGTATTTTCTTTATGGTATGTTGCTGAGCTGTATGTTTCAAGATCCTTTTACTACTTTAGGAGTATAGAAATATAATCAGAAATTACAAAATTTTTCTCTGCTTTTACAATTGTTGTCTTAGATTTAAATTACTATTTTATCTGAAACAATTTTGTTGTCAGTTGAGAGGTGGGACTTTAACTCCTTCTCCCCGGTCCCAAATTGGTTAGCAATGGTAATTACTGAATAATTTCTCCCTCCATCTTCCTCCTCCTTTGAAATGGTATTTGTATTGTATATTCAGTTATATTATTATTGTTGTGAATTTTGTCTATTCCATTGATAGTTCTACTCTTTCATGATTTGTTGAGCCCTTGAGCTTCTCTCATCAAATCTATTTCTCTCCTGTTTTTTCCTTTATGTCAGAAAACAGCAGCACTTTCCCTCCCAGACCAATCTAGAATGGGGGGGAGGGGACATCTTTGACAATTCCTTCACCCTCAACATCTAATCAGTCCACTGTCCTGCTAATTCCATCACCAAAATCCATGTAAAACCATCTATGCCTCCATATTCACTGCGTCGAGCCAAGGACATCTCCTGTCTATCCTCTGTCTTCTTTCCTACTTTCACTTTTACCCTGTCTCCTTCATTTCTGCATAGCAGCAAGAAGGATCATTTGAATTTATTTTTTGTGTGTTTTTATTAAAAGTCACCAAATGAAAAAATGGAGTGTTGTAAATATAGAGTTTTTAAAGTGGCAGACAAGATCTCTATTGTTTTAGTTGTTTTGTCTTATTTTATGAAATAAAATAATCTGTTTTTCAGTCTAATTTTTTTTTTTGAAACAGTCTAACTTTGTCGCCGTTTTTAGAGTGCTGTGGTGTCATAGTTCACAGCAACCTCAAACTCTTGGGCTCAAGCGGTCCTCCTGCCTCAGCCTACTGAGTAACTGGGACTACTTGGCTAAATTTTTTTTTTAATTTTTTTTAGAAGCAGTGTCACTTTGTCCCCTTGGTAGAGTGCCATGGTGTCCCAGCTCATAGCAACTTCTAGCTCCTGGGCTTAGGCGATTCTCTTGCCTCAGCCTCCCACAACACCTGGATATTTTTTGTTGTCATTGCAGTTTGGCCGGGGCTGGCTTTGAACCCGCCACCCTTGGTACTCACTGAGTCACAGGCACTGCCTGAGCCCAGCTATTTTTTAGAGATGGGGTCTCACTCTTGCTCAGGCTGGTCCCGAACTCCTGAGCTCAGTTAATCCACCCACCTTGGCCTCCCAAGTACTAGGAGTACAGATGTTAGCCAGCCCACACTTGGCTAATTTTTAAATTTTTTGTAGAGACATGGGCTTGCTTTTGCTCAGGCTGGTCTCAAACTTCTGGCCTCAAACAATCCTCCCATCTCATCTTCCCAAAGTGCTAGGATTACAGATAGGAGCCACTATGCTCTGCCAACCTTTTTTTTTAAAACCTTAAACTAAAACTTTAAAGACCTTACTACTTAAAAGTTTAGCCAGTTTTCAGAGGGAATTAAATTTTTTTTCAGATTAACATATTATTTTGTGTGTGTTTGTGATGTGTGTAGGGGTGGGGGTTATAGGATGTTTAATAAAACAAAAGTTTTGAGAGAGATCATGTCCTTGATGTAGAAAAGTCCACCTTCAAAAAGCAGCACTTTCTAAGTAGATAATTATTTCAAAATACAGTATGATTAGAGAAACAAAGTATCTAGTTATTAAACAATATCTACAAAGATAGGTAGACAATTTGAAGATTCCAGGAAGAAACAACTTAAGCCAGTGATTGGTATTTTTTTTCCTTCAGCCACTGGGCTATTTATTTATAGTAAGTAGTAAATGATTTTAGATTTAGGAAGTGCTGATTAACTTACTGTGCATTGTGCATTGTATCAAATGGTATATATTGACCTGGGTTTTTGCTTTTGACTAATTGTTTCTGAATTTACAATTTCAATCTTGGAACTTTGCCTGCCTTCTGTATTTTTGTTTGTTTGTTGGAAGAGCTTTGTAAAACATCTTTTAAGAAAGAACCTTTTCCTTAAGAAAATTTTTTTCTCAATGGATAGAGTGGCTTTCCCTGTAGTCTGGCATTTTTAAGGAAGTATGAAGAAACTTATTTCGATTCTTGATGCAATAGCATGAAAAGTACATTTTCTGGTGGGATCCCCACATGCATTAGTAGGGAGCTGTATTGTTTTATTTATATCATTTGAGATACTCTTCTATAGAAGCTTTAGTTTGAAGATCGGTTTTTCAAATATACTTTAGCTTTTTTATTTTTATTTTTTAGGCTGTGCGTGTCACAAAACCCAAAATCCCAGAAGCCATAAGAAGAAATTTTGAGTTGATGTGAGTAATATGCATGGGATCCCAATATTTCTATAATATTTAGGACTATCTGTATATTAATACACCAGTTTAGAAGACGCGTGATGAATAATACACTCTGGGGTGGAGTATACGTCTATCTTCTATATTGTTATTCTAGCAATAGTACCTATTTTCATGTCTTAATTTTCACTAGACTCTTTATTAGTTTTCTCTTTATATATGGACTTTTGGGGAGCAATTTCAGTGGCTAAAGTTGCAGTTGCTATAAAGCAATTGCTGGAAGCCTAAGGAACTATAGTTTACATTATATGTATAGTACTTTGAATTAAGTATTAGTAAAGAGTCCTAGCTGTGAAGGTTGGAGTGCCCATATTTTGTCACTATGTAATAATGGTAAGAATAGACACCTTGTTGATGTAAAGATTGACTTTCCATGGTATGTAATTATGTCTCCATATTTAGAGTTGGCTTTTTATAGTTTGTCTCTGGGAAAGCCTTGCTTGAATTGACTGCTGCAGTCTTCTCTTTTATGTGTCCAGGACTGGCTGTGAATGAGAAGTTACTTGTTTAATGTGACTTTAGTTTCTAAGTGTTTTAAAAGGTACCTCATAGGGAAACACTGTGAATTGTGGTATTCACATGACAGGTACTAAAAAAAATGAAACAAGTCTTTAGGAAATTTGGCTGGTATATTAAGTGGGGAAAATATGAGATGCCAGAAAAATTAATTTGCAAAAGTTAAGAATACAGTAGATATGTAAATACACGTGGCCTGGGGAGTAGCAATATTGCTTTATGGGGTGATATGTTTCTGAGTCCTTTTTGTTCTTAAGTCTGTATCTTCTATCATTTAGTGTTTTATTTTTTTCTTTTTTGTTGTAGACTAGGAACTCTTTTAAAACTGTAAAGCCAGGGTAGATCTTTGGTGTGATCCACTTAAGTTTATTAATGGCTTAGAGTGCCTTAGGCTTTAAATATAATTGCTTTTGATGATGGAAAGATGAATACTTGCCCTCAAATAACTCACAGTCTTCAGTCATTTCATGTCTTTATCAGTGCTGGCAGAAGGGGAACTTTGGGAAGAAATATTTTGGGGATACTGTTGGCGTTATTTTTCAGATAATTATAGATCTTTCTTAATTTTATAGACTATTGGAATTTCAGAATTAAGGGCCACCTTGGGATTATCAATTCTAACCTCTCACCTAATAGTAATCTTTTTAAACACCATTTTTGCCATATGATAATCCAGTAGTCAGCATTTATATTACAATTTGAATCCTTGGGACCAAAAGAGTTTTGGATTTTAGAATATTTACATATCTCTATATAAATAGATATCATGAGGATGGGACCCAAGTCTAAACACATGATTCATTTATATTCTATATACACTGTATAGCCTGAAGGTAATTTTATCAACATTTTAAATAATTTTGTGCATGAAACAAAGTTTGTGTTAAGTATTTATATATGGAATTTCCCACTTGTAGCATGTTAGTGCTCAAAAAATTTCAGATTTTGGAGCATTTCAGACTCTGAATCTTCAGATTATGGCCGTTCAACCTATGTTATAAGTTCACGTTCTTAGAAAATTCTCCTTATATTAAGCCCCAGTTCACTACCTGATAACTGCTAACTAGTTATATCTTCTATACAAAATTTAGGGCCACTGCACTTGAGTGTCCACCTGAAGAGGAGGGGGGCTGAAATGTAGCTCCATTCTGCTTGCCAGACTATGCCCCCGAGGGACTGCATCTACCCAGAGGCCAGTGTGTTTTTCTCATCGGCACAGTGGTGCTGTGTGGGCTAATAGGAGGCCTAACAGCAAAGGAAGTATTTATATATTCCCTTCCATATCACAGGCCTCTATGTGATTAATTAGAACGAAAAAATGAGACCAAAATTCAAATGTATTTCATTTTTTTCCCGTCTCTGGGTGACTTTGGGGAAATTATTTAATCTTTCAACCTCAGATCCATTATAAACAAAATAAGATAGCAACTCTGCTACCTACCTTAATGGTTCAAAACATTCTTGTTGGAAAACAGTTCTCTGACATACTACAGAGTCAGAATTACTGACTTGACTTCACATAAGAAAATCACTTTTAATTTTTGTAATGTTTTACTTCACAGGGAGGCTGAGAAGACAAAACTTCTTATAGCTGCACAGAAACAAAAGGTTGTGGAGAAAGAAGCTGAGACGGAGAGGAAAAAGGCTGTTATAGGTACTTGGATTTCTTTCTGAAATGAATGTCTCTAAGGACATTTGTTAATGAGTTGGTCCTGTTCTTTGTCAGTCTCATCTTAGGTATTGATGGGTTTTAAGTAAGATTGCAACACATGTAGTGGAGATTTCTAATAACTCATTCAGATGTCCTAAAGCCTTTAAAAGTAGGCATGAGACCAGTACTTAATGAAGTGCTTTGGCTCTCCATCATCTTGTCAGCTGCCATTATTGTCTTTTTCCAGACAAAGAGAATGGATAGAGGAGGCTTTAGTCTCTGTGGAGTAGGGATTTCATTCATACAGATTAAGAACAGGGAAGCTAGGGCATGGTGGCTCACACCTATCATCCCTGCACTCTGGGAGGCCAAGGCGAGTGGATTGCTTGAGGTCAGAAGTTTGAGACCAGCCTGAGCAAGAGCGAGACCCCTTCTCTAAAAATAGGGGTATTGTGGCAGGACACCTATAGTCCCAGCTACTCTGGAGGCTGAGGCAAGAGGATCGCTTGAGCCCAAGAGTTTGAGGTTGCTATGAGCTATGACACACCCTACACTCCAGGGTACTATATATTAGACTGCCATCTTAGGCCTTCAATTGATGCTAAAAGTTTAAGACATTTTTATTGAATAACTCAAATATACAGAAATGTATAGAATACAGTATAATGCAGGCTTAAGATTTTGCCGTGTTTATTCAGATCATATTTTCTTTTAAGGAAAAGTTTATCTGTTTGAATCCTCCTTTGTACCCTTCACTGGTCTTATTTCTTGACATTTCTTAGAATATAGTTTCAGTTCTAAAGTTGAAGCATATCCTTTTCATCCATTTTTTATGATTTAATGTGAATATGTAACAGTTTATAGGATTCTTCTACCTATTTGAAACTACAAAAATCATATCAAATTCTACGTTCTATTTTAAAACTTGCCCTTTTTACTAACATTGTTTGAGTTTTACTGATATTGACACATGTAGATCTAGTTTGTCTTATGTTGTTTTGTTTTAGGCTGTCACTTTTGATAGGCTACCACTCTGTCACCCAGGCTTCTGGGTCCAAGTGCCACAACACCTGGATAATTTTTTAAAATTTTTAAAAATTCACCCGAGGCAGGTAGATTGCCTGAGCTCACAGATTCAAGACCAGCCTGAGCCAGAACGAGATTCTCATCTCTAAAAAATATCCAGGTGTTGTGGCAGGCGCCTATAGTTCCAGCTAAGGAGGCTAAGGCAAGAGGATTGCTTGACCCCAAGAGTTTGAGGTTGCTGTGAGCTAAGACACCACTACACTCTACAAAGGACGACCAAGTGAGACACTGTCCAAAAGACTCTTTTTTTGTAGAGATGAGGTCTTGCTATATTGCGCAGACTGATCTTGAGCTCCTTGCCTCAAGCAATCCTTTTGCGTTGGCCTCCCAGAGTGCTGGGATTACAGGCATGAACTAACACTCCTGGCCAATCTGGTTTATTTTTACCTACCGTGTATTTTGTTCTATGAGTGGACCTCATTTTATTCTGATTTATAAATGAAGATTTACGTAGTTGCTAGTTTTTCCTTATTACAGACACTGCCACAATAATGTTCTTATCCATGTCTCCTTGTGCCACATTTGTAAGAGTTTTCCTAGAGCAGTGTTGTTTGATGGATGATGTAGGTCAGTACCCTGTTGCCAGCTTTTTGTATCTTTGCCCCAATGAGATGAATACAGAATGAATGTTCTAAGTTCTTTTTTTATTCCTTTTTTTTTTTTTATTAAATCATAGCTGTGTACATTAATGCAATCATGGGGTACAATGTGCTGGTTTTATATATAATTTGGAATATGTTCATCAAACTGGTTAACATAGCCTTCACAGCATTTTCTTAGTTAATTGTGTTAAACATTTATATTCAACATTTAGTAAATTTCACATGTACCCTTGTAAGATGCACCATAGGTGTGGTCCCACCTCCCTCTGCCTATTCTAAGTTCTTACAGCATTTTAACACAGCATTTAACATAGTAATATTTTTATTATTTTATATTTCAATCAAGCATACTGACCATGAAAATATAGTAATATTTTTGAACTTTTTCTAAACTGTAATTCATTTTTATTATATTTTACTATATTGTATCCTAACAGATTGAAATACCAAAAAATAGAAAAAGAAAAAGAAAGAAAAGGTGCTTTCCCACAGATAGTTTGGGAAGCACTGCTCTAGTATACATATCTCAAAGTAGAATACCAGGTCATAACATATTGCCAGATTGCTCTTTAAAGTGATTCTTCCATTTTACTCTCTTCAACAGTTTTTGAGTTCTAATTTTTTTGTTATTGTTGTTTTGAGATAGTCCCAAGCTATTGCCCTGGGTAGAGTTCTTAGGGGTATTATAGCTCACAGCAACCTTCAACTCTTGGGCTCAAGCAATCCTCACCTCTTTTTTTTTTTTTTTAAGAAAAGACAGGGTCTTGCTTTTGCTCAGGCTGGTTTTGAACTTGTGAGCTCAAGCAGTCCACCCACCTCAGCCTCCCAGACTGCTAGTATTACATGCATGAGCCACCCCACCTGGCCAGTGTTTGAGTTCTAGTTTCAATGCTGGGCATCCTTCTCAACCCTTGGCATTATCCAACCTAACAATGTGTATCAGTTCAGTGGTAGACATGGTATCCCATAATTTTAATTTGAATTTCCCTGATTATTAGTAAAGTTGAATATTGTCTATTCTTTCAGATTTCTTTTCTTTCTTTTTTTTTTTTTTTGGTATATGAATTGCCTGTTAATGTTCTTAGCCCATTATTTGACTGTTCTTTTGGGTTTTGCGTGGGGGGGGGGGTTGCAGTTTTTGGCCAGGGCTGGGTTTGAACCCGCAACCTCTGGCATATGAGGCCAGCGCCCTACTCCTTTGAGCCACAGGTGCTGCCCAGTAGAAGTTCTTTACATCACTCCTGGATATACTAATCCTTTTCCATATTTATTACATTGCAAACATCTTCTCTTAACTTATAGCTTTTCTTTGAACTTTATGACTTCTTTGACATATGTATATATTTAATTTTCATATAGTCAGATCCATTAATCTTTTCCTTTATAGTTTGTGCCTTTTCTATCTTATTCAAAAATTTTTTCCCCTACCCCAGAGTAGTAATTTTATTCTAAAAGTTTTGGGTTTCATATTTAGGTCTTTAATCCATCTGGAATTTTAGTTTTTAGTATGACATAAAGATTCAGTTTTATTTTTTCCAAATGGCATTTGTCTTAGACTGACTACTTATTGAATTGTTCATTATTCCCTGTACTTACTTCTAATGCCAAATTTGTCATGTGACAAAAGATATTACATACAATTTGTTTTTATCCTAGGATCTCTACATTGGTCCAAGTTGTTGATCTCCTCTTCCTCAATATTACCTTGTTTTTAGTATTGTAGCTTTTATGTTAAGTCTTGCTATCGAGACGAGTGATTTTCTCCCTAACTATTCCTCTCAGCTATTAACTGTTCATATTTCTAAAATTGTTCTGGAATATTCTAGGCCTTTTATGCTTCCATATAAATTTTAGAACCAGCTCAAGTTTTCTTTTTTTATTAAATCATAACTTTGTACATTGATGCATTTATGGGGTTCAGGGTACTGCTTTGATATACAATGTGAAATGCTTACATTGAACTAAGTAACACATCCATCACAATTATACTTATTTCTTAATAGTTTTGAAATGTACCATTGCATCATGCACATTATTAGGTGAGGTCCCTCCAAATATCCCCCCTCCTCCCATGATCCCTCTCCTCTTCCCTTCTA
>CAUYTI010080214.1:0-27281 GCA_963575145.1 Galago senegalensis
CACCTGTGGTCCCAGCTACTTGGGAGGCGGAGGTAAGAGACTCGCTTGAGCCCAGGAGTTGGAGGTTGCTGTGAGCTGTAATGCCACGGCACTCTACCCAGGGGGACAGCTTGAGGCTCTGTCTCAAAAAAAAAAAAAAAGAATACATGTGGATGGCAAATAAGCATATGAAAAGAGACCTGACGTCATGTCATCAGGGAACTGCAAATTGGAACACTGGGACACCACTGCACATACTGGTGAGAAGGGAGGGACACCACTGCTCACCTATGAGAATGGGGGTACGCCGCTGCACACCTCAGGACAGCTTAACACCCTCAGATATGGGACCAGCAGTCACCAGCAGTCACACTCCTTGGTATTTACCCAAATGAATTGAAAACTTGTGTCCACACAAGCACTGATGGCAGATTTACTCAAATTGCCAAAAGGTGCAAGCAGCCAAGATGCCTTTCCACAGGTGAATGAATTAAGGCAATGAAATATTACTCAGCAACAGAAATGAGTTTTCAAGCCTTGAAAAGACACAGGGAACCTTAAATATTATATAATACATATTGATAAGTGGAAGACGCCACTCTGAAAAGGATACGTACTATATAATCCCAAATATGTATCATGGAACAGGCAACACTATGGAGACAGTAACAGGAGGAGACCTGGCCCTGAGAAGGGGGCATCCCTGGTTTGAGGGCTGTGACTCTGAGATGGAAGCGACACAGTGACAGGCGGTGCTGCCACCTCACCGTAGCCCCTCAGCTCTCTCCCGAGCCCTGCACTGCTGCCCTACACCTGGCAGGCCCCAGCTCTGCAGACGCCCCCCAGATGTGACGGTTTCCAAGACCGCTACCCCGAGCTTCTGTCTATGATCCACTTGGATGCCCAAATACACATGCTTCCCACATTTCCTCGCACTCTGTGAACTGCCCCCTGGAGTCTCACCTGCCGCCAGCCACCCCACACCTATGTGGGAGCTCCTGCTACTAGGTCTTCCCTGGCTCTATTTACATCGCTCCGCTTTTCAGACCAAACCCTGACTGATATAAGAGTTGACTTTTAAAAGAGGTTCATATCCTTATATTAGTTTTAAAAACTCGGATTTTTTTAGAACAAAATACATTTCAATCTCATCTGACTAAAAACCGTCAGAAACAAAGCTTTGTGTCGAATATTTTTATTATTTTAACACAGATATACTCTTGCCAGGTAATCTGATTTCCAAAACGTGGGCCAAGAATTGCAATGTAACTAAAACTTGTAAATATACAAAACTGAAGTTAGTTTTACCGAAATTAGATATTTTTCCCTCATATAAAATCAGAAAATACCATGTGGTTTAAAAAAAAAAACCCACATTTTTTCCTTGTGGTAAACTGAAGTCCTGGTTTTTCCTGTACTCCAGGTTTTAAATCACTTAGAATAGAATACAGAAGGACATTCTGGAAACATACATGTAAAATTAGCTACTTATATTTACCTTAATAAATTCAAAGGAAATTGCAGCTCTTTTTCCAAATAAAGTCTTCTTTCAGAACAATTTTTCCAAAAATATTTAATACAGTGATTTTCTGTTTCTAGAAAAGACTAGAGTTCCCGATCCTTCCCACTGGAACAGAAACACCACTGTCCAATGACCACCCAAAGAGAACGGGAACCGGGTTGGAAGCCGTGGGCACAGGCTGCAGACAGGCCCCGCCCCACCCCCAGTCAGGCGCTGAGCACAGCCAGGCTGTGAAGCTGGTAGAGGAAGGTGTTCTTCCCTCTGCTGCTCTCCCGGCCAGCCTGCTCCATCACCAGCTGTGGGTCAATCTAATTGGACAGACAAGAGGACCAATCACAAAAGCCCTACGACAGGGTTTTTCCAGACATAAAATCTCATATACACACAAAAGACAGCAGAAAAGTAGTCTTTATGTTTCAAAAAAAATGTTTACAGAACACTTCTCTAGTCTCACATTTTATAGTATGTATTTCAAAATTCATTCTTAAATTCATGTTTAAGAATACATCAACATTTACTGAGAAACCCATATAGTCCAATGTAAATGTGAACAGTAGTAATATAAGTATTTAAAACATCTAAGTTCTAAGGCATACCAACCTTGAAATGAAATTCTGCTTTCAAACTAAGTCCTGCTATTCTAACAATTTCAACCACCTCTGACTGAGGGCCACTGTGGCCAGTGCCACGTTCCCCTGTGCCAACAGTAGAGCTGGCTCCTATGACATAGGCCCTGAGCACCCCTAAATGGGAGCCCAGCAGGGAGCAGAGGACTCACCCTTTAGACACAGGTGGAAACACAACACCCAGAGCACCCCCTAACTCACACTGCCCAGTGACAAAGAACTGCCCTCCAGCCAGTTCACTTACCAAGACTGCCTGGTGCTAGAACCAGAGTTTAGCATCCCTCCTGTCTCCTTTCCCTGTTGTCACCTTTCGTTTCAGAGCCTCATACACAGCGATGTCAGCTGAGCACGCCCCGCCCTGAGGCACGTCCCCCACCCTGAGGCACAGCCAGTATGTGTTCTTCACATGTCCCCAGGGTGAGGCCCTGACCCACACGTGAGGGTATTTGGTGGTCAGTGGTCTTGGGAGCTGATTAGGGATATATGAGGTCACAAGAGTAGGCCCCGTAATGGGATCAGTGCCCTCACAAGAGGGGACACCAGAGAGCTTGGTGGCTGTGTGTGCATGTGAGGTCCCAGCAGGAAGGTGGCCGTCTGCAAGCCCTCGATGGAACTAGCCAGGCTGGCACCAGCTCAAGGACATCCAGCTTCTAGGACTGTGAGAGGCAAGAGCCCGCTGTTCACACACGGCCCACTGCCTGCTATGGCACTCCGTCACAGCAGCCTGGGCAGATGAGAACACACAGCGCCTCCTGTGACCTGCTAGCAAGCCAGTGACTTGCACAGATCCAAGACCTGAAGCTCCAGCACAGCCAGTCCCACTCATTCTCTGCAAACGCCCAGGGCAATCCAGCCTGGTCTTTGGTTTCCACCACGGCATTGCAGAGAAGACGCTGCCCAGAAAACATCCACCTAGCCAGTGACATCCCCCATTCACCACTATAACCATGTACTTTACTCCTGTCTCTGCTCCCTGGGCCCTCAGCCGGCCTGGTTCTGAGCCCGTGTCTGCCAAGGGCCTGAGCCCTCACTGAGTAGCCAACTATTCCAGGGCAGCCTGCTTCCCACTTACCTGATTCCACTCGTATGGCTTTTCATGCCACTTAGGAATAATCTTCTCTCTTGGTTTTAACTGACAGAATAAACTAAAATTAGAAATGAAAAATTAAGTTACCTTAATTATACATTAGTAATTGAAAACATCACTGTGATTTGTATACAAAAAGATATAAATCTTATATATTTCCTTCATAATTAGAACTACAATAAATTTTTAAGAGACCAAAACCTATATAGTTATTATCAGAAAATAATCAACAGCACAGACCAGAATAGAGTGTGCAGTCCCCACGGCCAGCCCACCCTCGATGCTCCTCACAGACCACAGCATCTCTGAGCCACGCTCTGTGGAATACAGAGCAGAATGGAGTGTGCAGGTCCCCACGGCCAGCCCACCCTCAATGCTCCTCACAGACCATAGCATCTCTGAGCCACACTCTGTGGAATTAACAGGACACTTTATATTCTTGCTCCTAAGCAGCCATGACAAGTTGGAAACATCAGTAACTTAAAAAACAGAGACTAGGAATGCCAACAATGAGGTAAAGAGCTCTGCAAAGCCTTTCTCCCAGAAAACTCTAACATAGGACAAAACTGTCAAAAACAACCATTTAAGGGCAAATGACAAACAAAAAATCATTCCTTTAAAAAAGCTGCTCAACTCCAGGCAGGAAGAGCAGAGTCTGCAGAGTCCCTGCCTGGAGCTGCTCTCACCCATCAAGCACCTGCCAGCTCAACACAGCTCCTCGGTGCTGCCAGGCCCAGACTGGCCTTAAAAATGTAGTCAGGGGAGCCTGCTTTGAGTTGGAGCAGAGAGTGAGAAAACCTCCCCCTGGTAGCTCTGTCAGGGCAGTGCACACCTACAGACTGTCCTGAAACTGCAGAGGGAACTCTCAGGAACGACACTGCTACAGACGGCTAGTAACTCTCCACATACCCTGCCCGCTAGGAGGGCACAGACACCCTGAGCAAGCATGAGCCACTGGTGAGGGCAGGAGCCTGGAGCTTAGGGTTTTAAGCACAATTTCTGCTGTCACTGGCTGCTGGCTGTCACTGGCTGGGTGTTAAGCAGACACAAGCCTAGCAAGCTAGGCCAAAAACAAAAATAAAAACAAAACAAAAGGAAGAACCCAGGCATCAGTGACCTCTCAAACTGGGGTGGGGACAGACTCAGTCCAGGCAAGCTTCTAAAGTGAAATGAAATTAAAGCAACAACTCTGGGGACTTGCTACACCACATCATCTAAAACGCTCATTTCCAACAACAACAACAAAAAAGATGCTAAAAGACACAGGAGTGTGTGGCTGCACCCAGCACAAAAGGGTGCAGCTGACTGAGGCTGACTGAGTGGGTCCAGATGTGGCTTAGCACATGAAGATCATGGTGCAGCCATTAGAGATGTGTTCAAAGCACCAGCAAACCATATTTAAAGAATTAAGGGGAAACTCAACGACTCAAAGATGATCTCAACAAAAATTTAAAACTATACAAAAAACCAAATGGAGATTCTAGAGTTGTAAAGTACATAGTTGAAATGGAAAACTTCCTAAGCAGATCATCATCTGCAAGAGTTTGAGATCACATAATGAAGAGTCAGGAAATACACAGACAGAGCAGCAGAAATTAGGTAGCCTGGAGGGAAAGGAGGAAAAAGGATAAAGTGACCAGAGCCCCACAGACCAGGGGGACAACATTAATTGTATTAATGTGTTTAATACTGGTACACTAACATGTATAATGCAAACACACATGCGATGTGTGCACACCAACACATGTGTAATGTATTTGCACGTCATACACAGATAATAGTGTCATGTATGCATCCAGAGACGCAGTAGCTATGCATGCCAGTATGTGTGCACATGCCATGTGTGCTCACTGACACGTCACACTCACTGACACACGTCACGTGTGCTCACTGACACGTCACACTCACTGATACACACGGCGTGCTCACTGACACGTCACACCCACTGACACATCACGTGTGCTCACTGACACGTCACACTCACTGACACACGTCACGTGTGCTCACTGACACATCACACTCACTGATACACGTGGTGAGCTCACTGACACATCACACTCACTGACACGTCACGTGTGCTCACTGACACGTCACACTGACACACGTCACGTGTGCTCACTGACACGTCACACTCACTGATACACATGGCGTGCTCACTGACACGTCACACGTGCTCACTGACACATCACACTCACTGACACGTCACGTGAGCTCACTGACACGTCACACTCACTGACACGTCACATGTGCTCACTGACACATCACACTCACTGATACACACGGCATGCTCACTGACACGTCACACTCACTGACACGTCACGTGAGCTCACTGACACGTCACACTCACTGACACGTCACATGTGCTCACTGACACATCACACTCACTGGTACACACGGCATGCTCACTGACACGTCACACTCACTGATACACACGGCGAGCTCACTGACACGTCACACTCACTGATACACATGGCATGCTCACTGACACGTCACACTGACACGTCACATGTGCTGACACGTCACACTGACACACATCATGTGTGCTCACTGACACGTCACACTGACACACATTGTGCACACTGACATGTCACACCGATACACATGGCGTGCTCACTGACACATCACACTGACACACGTCACGTGTGCTCACTGACACGTCACACTCACTGACACATATCACGTGTGCTCACTGACACATCACACTGACACACGTCACGTGTGCTCACTGACACGTCACACTCACTGACACACATCACGTGTGCTCACTGACACGTCACACTCACTGACACACATCACGTGTGCTCACTGACACATCACACTGACACATGTCACGTGTGCTCACTGACACGTCACACTCACTGACACACATCACG
The DNA here is from genome assembly GCA_963575145.1 of Galago senegalensis. Taxonomy (NCBI): domain Eukaryota; kingdom Metazoa; phylum Chordata; class Mammalia; order Primates; family Galagidae; genus Galago; species Galago senegalensis. The sequence goes on from CAUYTI010080214.1 coordinate 6,088, forward strand.
TGTGCTGACACGTCACACTCACTGATACACGTGTCGTGCTTACTGACACGTCACACTGACACACATCGTGCACACTGACACGTCACATCATACACATCGTGTGTGCACCCCGCTACACTGTACTGTATGTACCCTAATACATGTGCCATGTATGTGCACTGACACCTGTATAACGGAGCATCTTCCAAAAGGAGAAGAGAATAAGCATAGGGCAGAAAAATTCAAAAATGAAAATAGGTTATAAGTAAAAAGAAAGAAAAAGATATGTCATGCAAATGGTAACTAAAGAGAGTCGGAGTGGCTGCATTCACACAAAATAGACTTTAAAACAAGAACATCAGTAGAAATAAAGAATGGTATTTCATAATAATGGTAATGACCCTGAACACAGGGAATCCTTGAAAATCTACAAAAAACTAGAACCAGCGACATAGTGGGACTGGAACCAGCGACACATATAACCCACTGAGAAGCATGAAGGGACAACTGCACAAACCCAGGGACTTTCCAAACCTCCCCTTTTCATAACAGACCCTGAAACCTTCCCCCAAATCTCTCCCTCAGACACTCTGCCTTGAGGTGGCACAAGGAGACAGGCTGGAGCCCATCTCCTGTCTCGGCTTCCTCACGATAAACCTCTCACTCTCCACAAAAAAACAGCGCTTTGCTGTTTGGCTCTACACTGCCCATGAGCAAGGCCCCCAATCTGGTATTGGTATTACTACAAGGACAGACAGAAACCACAGGGCAGATCAGGAAGTCTGGAACGCATAGACCAAATGTGCACTGCTCCACAGTAGACTGTGCCTGAGCAAGGGAACAGGCTAAACAGGACAGCCTTCAAAAATGCCAAGCAGAGCCCCAGAAGCCAGATGACTCGGTGCCCAGAGCAGTGTCAGAGGCCCAGTCTGCAGAGACAGTGAGCAGGTCAGCGGCTGCCGAGGACTGGAGGCGAGAACAGAACTGTATGCAAATCGATGGAAGGAACCTGAGTTTTTACAGATAAGTTTTATTGAGGTATAACTTACATAGCATAAAATTCTTCAATTTCAAGTGCACAATTCAACAGTTTTAGTAAATTCATGGAGTTGTACAAAAACCACCATTTCATTTTAAAATATCTGTCAGAGCTTGGCACCCATAGCGCAATGGTTATGGTGCCAGTCGCAGACACCAAGGCTGGTAGATTTGAGCCCAGCCCGGGCCAGCTGGACAAAAATGACAACTGCAACAGAAAATGGTCAGGCATTGTAGCAGGTGCCTGCGGCCCCAGCTACTTGGGTGGCTGGGGCCAGAGAATCACTTAATCCCAAGAGTTGGAGGTTGCTGTGAGCTATGTTGCCACAGCACTCAACCGAGGGTGACATGGTGAGACTCTGCCTCAAAAAATAAAAAATATAAAAAATATCTGTCAGGCAAGTGGCATCTGCTGGTTCATCAGAAGTCTGAGAACCCTGTCCCTACATCCTGGTATGGGAGCACTTGCCTGGAAGGAGGCTTTGCTCACACGGAGAAGGGACAGAGCATGACCAGCTTCAGTGGTGGCTGTCTGTCCCCATGGCCAGTGGCTCCCCTCAAGCCAAGGTAGGACCCCATCCCCACCCTGCAGTGGTGGGGTTGGCCAAGTGCCCCGTGACACACATGCTTCCCCAGGACAAAGGAGGACCCTCCGAGTCTGAGATGGAACGGCCCTTCCCACACACAGCAACACGCCTGCCCTGGCCATGGGACCTCTATCCTGTGGGAAGGAAGCACTCCGGGCCCAGCGTCCATTCTTAGATGTCTGAGACGAGTACGAGACTGTCTTTCTCTAATAGTCACAAGTGACCCTCTGTGGATGATGGAGTACTGTGAAGCTAAGTTTTGCTGATGGACTGCACAGCTACAAATTCATTAAGATCACTGAATTGTTTTTTTAAAAGCCTCATTTATGGCATAACAAGTCAGGATACAGTTACTTTTGGGGGGGTACAGAGTTACAGAGGCTACAAGCAGACCAAACAGAGAATCAGGTCTCTGTAGCCCCATCTCTCCTGGCGCTGGCCACATGGAATGTGCTGGGCACCTAATATAGGTTAGATTTCAACACAAATTTTGCATTAAAATATTTTTATGTAAAAGTAAAAGACTAAAATTGGCATCTTCTACACTTTCTAAGGCAGCTTTATATATTTAATATCTTCTTAAAAGTGTTTATTAAACCAAAAGAAATCCACCCAAAATATACAGGAAGGAAAGTCACTGTGACACCAGATGCCACTTGCTCCCGGACACCTCTAGGTCCCAGCCAGTCCAGGACAGTAAGGCAAGGAAGGACGGCCTGGGAGGCTGGCTCTGAGATGGACACAGAGTGGATGGGCAGGTGCCTCTACTTCCCCTCTGGGACCCCACCCACTGTCCGCAGCCTTCCCTGGGCCTTCATGCTGATGTGGGCTCACAGGCTAACTGGGTGTGGTCATGGAGAGTCCAGCAAGAGGTGACGGGGTCAGTAGGGGAGGACTGTGAGGTCAGGGAGCTCCATCCCTGCAGGGAGAGAGTCCCACTCCCTGCTCATCCCTAGAGTACCCACTGGTCAAGGTAGACACAATCCTGTATGCTGTGGGCTCCCTATATCCTGCCCACTGCCTGAAACGACCCCTTCACTATACCCTCTTCCACTGCCCCACATGAGTGTGCCCACTATTCCCTGCTACTCCCCACACAGCTCTGGTGCTGACATCCTGACACCCTACATGCTACCTTGGCATTAGAATCCCGCTCTGGGCAGACAACAGACCAGTCTCCTGAACAGCTCAAAATACTCAATACCAAGGCAGTCAAGAGGTTAGCCAGGAGGAGCCCCCAAGCACCACTCAACTTACCCTAAGAGCTTCTGACGGGCATTATCCTGCAGCTGAGCAATTCTCTCTGGTCCAAGGTACTTAGATCCATTTGGGCCGTCACATACTAGCTTATTAACAGCAGACCTGAGAATATTAATCTGTAAATAAATAGCAAAATAAGTTACTCATATGGCTCCACTTTAATTGAATTTCAGCAAAGAATTCATGGTCTTCTATGGCTATCTTTAATATGATTTCTGGGGAAATTATTAAAACAACAGAAATATAACATCAATAACCACAATCACAATGTAAGAACTAGTTACCAAAAGAAAAAAATTAAACTCAGCATGAAAAGTTCACTCTTTGGAGGAAAACACACTTTTTAAGCTTCTACATTAACAAGCAATATAGTTTAGCCCATGGGGCTACACTGCTGTCACTCATCACGGACAACCCTGTGACCTTACTGTTCACAGAGGCCTGAGAAGTCCCCACCCTGGGCACCAGGCGCTGTGTTTTCTTGCAGCCTTTTTCATGGTTTTCAAATAAATTACTTTTGAGTAAGTTCAGACCAATGTAAAGCTGCAAGCCAGAGCTGACAGGTGCTGCGCTCCGCCCGGTCCTGGTATAGGCACCACATCTGCACAGCTGAGAAGCCGGCACCAGGCGGCCAGTGACCAGACTTCAGGCTGTGTGTGGATCCAACCCATCTTTCCATGACTGCCCTATTCCTGTCCCAGGATCCAACTGGAGGCACCAGACTCTATCTCCCAGTTTCTCAGCCTTTTCTTGTTCTTTGAGATCTTAACATTTTGAGTTCTGGACAGGTATTTGGCCGTCTGTCCCAGTTTGGGTTTCGTCTGATGTTTTCCTCACGGTTAGAGGTGAGGTACCCTTCCTGCACGGTCATACAGGTGTGCCACTGTACAAATCACAGTGACGGCCACTCAGCTGAGGCAGGGCCCACCAGGCCTTCCCACTGCCACCCTTTACCTTTCCTCTCCTCAGGTCACAAAGTCTGGTCTGCCCTCTGGGAGGTGGGGCCCATACACTCCACTGCAAATTCTTCTGTGAGAAAGTGTCCCCATTCTCTTACATGTATATGTATGCATGGACATTTTACCCATGGGTAAAATGCTGGGGCGTCACAGCTCCTGGGCCCTGGCAAAGCCAGGCACTGCAAGTGCAGATGTTGTAAGGCACATGGGCACACCCCTCACTGTCGCTCCTCTACTGACCTGTGCAGATTAAGCTAACCACTGGCGTTTCCAACTCTAACCAGGGACCGTGGTTCACTCCTTTCTTATTCGTAACCCCCTTCCTGGTCATAACAAGCCTGGCTCTTGCATCTATTTTCTTATTTGTTCAGCCACAGCACCATATGAAGCCACTTAGGAATCAGTGACTCATGGCCCTGAGAATCAACCCTGCTGGGAGCACGATGCTCATGCAGTTTCTCCAGCCTGCAGCCTCTCTGTTCCTAGTTGGGGCACTGTCCTGCAGAGCTCCCTGACCTAATTCCTGGGTGTGACTGTGATTGCCTCCGTCACAGTCACAGGTCATAGGTTGTGTCACTCTATGGTCCAGCCCTGGGGCATAGACTCCCCGCGTGGGGTGTGTTTTCAGATCCGTACCTGAAAGTTCCACTCTCACAACACACTGTTCTGTGGGTTCCAACAGACACTGAAACTGGGACATAGCACCATACAGAAAGCTCCTGACCTCCAAGCCCCTGGCGTCCCCTACCCTCATTGACCACTTATCTGTTTTCCACCCCTACAGTTTGGCCTTTTCCAGAAAGTCACTCAGCAGAATCACACAGTAATGAGCCCTTGAGTCCCGGCTTCCTCCACTTAGTAAAACTATGTCAGATTTGCTCACACTGTCACACGCATCTCTTTCCTCATGTCACTCGACTGTAGGCTGACGGTCTGAGCAAGTTCAAATAAAGCTGCAAATAAACACCTACAGGCAGGTCATTGGCCCACACAGTGGACACATGGACCTAACCATGAAACCACCTCCCTTGGCCCACAGCGCCCCTACAGCAGTGCAGGGCAGAGTTGGCACTAGCCATTCTGGTCTAGCTGTTCTGATGGTGGCAGGGGCAGCTCATGGCAGTCTTCACCTGTATTTTCCTAGTGACATAACATGCCGACCTCCTTTGTGGCTGTTTACTGCCACCCATATTTTTATTTGGAGATTTATCTTACAATTGGGTGCGAGCCCCAGGTGTGTGACTCGCAGGTACCTGCTCCCAGCCTGCTGGTCATCTCTCTTAACAGGGACTTGTGCAGAGCCAAAGTTTTTTGTTTTTGTTTTGAGACCGAGCCTCAAGCTGTGGCCCTGGATAGAGAGATCCATGGCATCACAGCTCACAGCAACCTCCAACTCCTGGGCTCAAGTGATTATCCTGCCTCTGCCTCCCAAGTAGCTGGGACTACAGGTGCCCACCACAACACTCGGCTATTTTTTGATTGCAGCCATAATTATTGTTCGGCAGGCCTGGGCTGGATTTGAACTCGCCAGCTCAGGTATATGTGGTTGGCACCTTAGCCGTTTGAGCCACAGGCACAGAGCCAGAGCAAAGGTTGTGATAATTGTGATAATGTCCAAGTTAGTTTTCCTTTCAGAGATTGTGCTCTGGGTGTTGCATCTACAAGCTCAGGCCAAACCCAAAGTCAGGTAGGCTTCCTATGTTTGCTTCCCAAATGTTCCCAGTTCCACATCTTACAGTTCAGTCTAGGAGTGCTGCTGAGTCTGCAATCCTTTCATCAGCTGTGGGACACTGAGCAATGCTTGCCACCTGGAGGTGCTGCCACCCTGCCTTCAGCATGGCTGTCAACCTCACCTACTTCATGAAACTTCTGAGAAGAAAGGACTTTGAGAACCACAGAGAAATGTTTCTGAAACTATTTGTGGTGAAGGGAAGTTTTCCCATTTTGTAAACATGCAATAAAAATTAATTACTAGAACAATGAAATATTACAATGACATACAAAATACAGGCCCACACCTTCTGTCACCAGATTCACAAGACACACACATGCTTTGCCCCTTTGCTGCAGTCTCTAAAAGCCTAATCTGGCACCTGCCTCTGTCACCTCACACTGGCACAAGTCACACTGCCACTGGCTCTGCTCTAGACTCACGTGTGCACCTGGCCCTCAACTCACAGGGCCACCAGGCTGGGCAGAGGATGGAGGCAGGACTGCCCTCATTTCTCAGGGTGAACCAGCAAGGATATTCCACCAGTCTGGACTTGGAGGAGACCTCAAGTGCCAGAGGCGCCAGCAGCCCCCACCCTGGTGTCAGGTCTCACTGCCCACAAGAGCGTGCTGGGCCAGGGTTTACCAAATGGGAAGCCAGTGAGCACGTCCAGCAGAGAGCCACTTTGCACAGCAGTAAGAACAGTGGACAAGCTGAGGGGTGAACTCTTGGCAGTGGGCAATGCAGGAGGCACCAGACGTGAGCACTCCAGCTCAGAGGCGCATCTCTGTGGACAGTGCCCGGGTGGAAGATCCAAACAGGGAAGAGGACTATAGCAAGGAGAACTGTCACAAGCAGTGCTCTCACCTCAACAACATCCTCCACGTTGAAATGAACATCAAAGGCAAGCTCAATGTCGTGCTCCGGCAGGATGGGGGCCCCTGTGGCTGGATTCCATCCCAAGCCACACAGGACTCCGGTGTAGCACTTCCCATCCCGAGCAACCCTATTTAGAATGTTTTAAGAAGAGTTAATCATTCAACATTGTTAACCCCCCATATACTGATGGTAAGATTTAAAAATGACTAGTAAAATCATCCTAAATTCTGCTAGCCCTAGCAGAAACATGCCTTTCACTTGGGCATTTTTTTCTTTCAGCTTTTACACTAGAAATAGAGATATGTAGTTATGTTACAAGAAAAGCAAATTGTTTCTATTAATCCAGTATTAAGTTTCTAATTCTCACTATGGCAGACAATGAAAAGAGTATTTTATTACATACAGGTTTTCTCCCCTACTGGCTGAATTCCTTCTATGGTGTAAATTCTTTACTAGGGAGATTTCTGGAGAAAAGGCTACACAAGTTTATGACCTGTGAACTAAATCTAGCACTTAGCAAAAGCCTAAAAAGTGCCTGTTACACCATCTCATCCTGAAACATATACACACTTATGATACAAAGCATCATGTCCCAGTTTTACTGAAAGCTCATCATGCCCCTCTGACCAGCAGCTTGCCCAGCCATTTCCATCTCCCAAAGCCTCCAGCTTGCTGGCCCCCAGCTACTGCCATGCCACCAGCCTGGTCTGAGGCTCTGGCCTTTCTCACTCAGGCTCATCTCTTCCAATCTTTTCTCTGCACAGCAAACGGTGGTAGCTTTTCCAAACAAATCCAGTACTATCACTCCCTTGCCTAAGGACTTTCAGCAGTTCCCAAGTGGAGGAGCAGGAATAAACCAGTCTCTACCCCAGACTTCACCTCATCTCAGGAACCCCCCATGGCCCTCCAAAGCCAGCCCTGCTCCCTGCCCCGGCCCCGGCCCAAAGGCACAGTCCACCACCCTCTCATCTGGGGTCTCCAGAGACGTAAATAATGAATGCCTTGTGAAATATATGGCTAATTCAAACTTTTTTTTTTCCCCAAGACAGAGCCTCAAGCTGTCACCCTGGGTAGAGTACTGTGGCATCACAGCTCACAGCAACCTCCAACTCTCAAGGAGGCTCAAGCGAGTCTCCTGCCTCCGCCTCCCAAGTAGCTGGGACTACAGGCGCCCACCACAACACCCAGCTATTTTTTGGTTGCAGCTGTCATTGTTTGGTGGGCCCAGGCTGGATTCAAACCCGCCACCTTGGGTGTACGTGGCTGGTGCCTTACCCACTTGAGCGAGAGGTGCTGAGCCATCTGCTCTAAATCTTAAGTGAATAAATCTCTTCTAGGAATCCTAAATATTTATGTGATCTTAAACACCAAGTAAGCCCACAGATATATGTCTAACTCATTTATAATGGATACTTAGACTAAAATTGAAAACTGCAAAAACCATGACAGAAACAAAAGCAGCAAATCCCAAGAGGAGTATGGCAGGGACGTGCAGAGGTCGCTCATCCTAAGACGATGTGCACAGAGGTGCTGAAGTTTGGACATGTCTCAAGGGCTGGTTTCTCAAGACAATTAATGTTTAAAATAAACACAAGAGAAGAAGAACTTGTATAGTTCTTGTATAGCTGGGACTCTCTACATGAGCTAAATAAGGAAATACATTCCTCGAAAGTTAAATGTTAGCCCGCCTGAAACATTGTACAAAAAAAACCTATTAACCACCCTGTACTAGGCATAATATTAGTCCACCAAGTGTTGATTAAATAGAAGTATTTGTGAAAAGTCTTAAGTACTGTCCAAGTCCCCAGGTATCACTTGACTCTGCACTTCCCGACCTAATGCCTGGCAGGGCTGGTCCCTGGCCAGGTGTTTGTAGCCCTGGCTCCTGTGAGACCTGAGCATGTCCCCTTTTTTTTTTTTGAGACAGAGCCTCAAGCTGTCCCCCTGGGTAGAGTGCCATGGCATTACAGCTCACAGCAACCTCCAACTCCTGGGCTCAAGCGAGTCTCCTGCCTCCGCCTCCCAAGTAGCTGGGATCACAGGCGCCTGCCACAACGCCCGGCTATATTTTGGTTGCAGCCGTCATTGTTGTTTGGCGGGTCCGGGCTGGGGATTCGAACCCGCCACCTTAGGTGTACGTGGCTGGCGCCTTAGCCTGTTGAGCTATAGGCGCTGAGCCAAATTCTTCAAGTTTTTAAAACACATCAGAAAACTTTGTTTCCAAATGTTGAAGATTCATAGTCACAAAAATTGCATATCGGTAACAGACATTGTCACATTGCTTTTGGCAACAAAATCAAAATAATAAAGCATATTTTACCTTGTTTTCAAGTGATGTCATGAAATATTTTGGTAGGAACAATAACAAAAAAAATCAAAAAAATAGTGTTTACCTAATTATGTAATATTCCATGTTTTATAATAAAGATAATGATAGATGTATATAATTTTTGAAAATGTATCTGTATGCATCTTGGAATACATTAAGAAATTTAGACATCTCAGTCTAAAGCATCAAGATGATTTGCCCCAGCTTGGCGCCTGTGGCTCAAGTGGCTAAGGCGCCAGCCACATACACCTAAGGTGGTGGGTTCGAATCCAGCCCAGGCCCGCCAAACAACAATGATGGCTGCAACCAAAAAATAGCTGGGCATTGTGGCAGGCACCTGGGGTCCCAACTACTTGGGAGGCTGAGGCAGGAGACTTGCTTGAGCCCAGGAGCTGGGAGGTTGCCGTGAGCTGTGATGCCACAGTACTCTACCCAGGGGGACAGCTTGAGGGTCTGTCTCAAACAAAAAAAAAAAGGATGGTTTGCCCTTTTAGAGTACTGTGCACAGAAGGGAATGATTTAATAATAAATCTATACAAGATGAATTGGAGATATTCAATGTTAAGAAACAAAGAATGCTGGCCAGGAGAGTTGGCTCATGCCTGTAAATCTGGCACTCTGGGAGGCTAAGGTGGGAGGATCCCTTGAACTCAGAAGTACAAGACCAGTCTGAGCAAGAAGACCCTGTCTCTACTAAAAATACAAAAACTGGACAGGTTGCAGTTTCAGCTATTTGAAGGCTGAGACAGGAAGATGCTTGAACCCAAGAATCTGAAGTTGCTGTGTCTGGCACACTAGCGTGAGACTCTGACTCAGAAAGTAAACAAACAAACAAAAAAATGTTTATTCCATTTTGCCTTTTGTTTACTGTAGATATCTATGTACTTCCACTTGCTCTCTTGTCCACAGTGGGAGTACTAGCCATTAGATGACAACCAAATAGAAGCAGGCAACTTTTTCTGAATTGGTTATTTTGCCAAACCCACCCAAGAGTACATTTTTCCTCTGAAAGAAACCAACTTCCCTTTATCACTTCCAAGGATTAGCTCTACTTTCATGCCTACTAACTATATTGAACCATTTATTTTAAAATATGAATTTTAATTAATTTCAAAAGTAGTTGCAACCAAATAACTTACAGCATTTTACTATCAGAATCAGTAGTTAGATTTACATGTGAAAAAAAGGGTCATAAATTGGATTATTCCTAGTGCTGAAAAGATACCCAGTTCATTCCAGAATTAGCTAAATAAATAGCAAATTGCCACTCAGCAAAGTAGTCAAAGTCCCTGGCTCATGACTCACTCATAAACTCTGAATTGGGCAATTGGAAGAAATCTCATGTTCATCTGACCCTGCGGTCCCCAACCTTCAGGAGAGGGAGCGAAGCCTCATGTGTATTAACAGCAGCTCCTCATGGCGAGCATCACCACCTGAGCTCAGCCTCCTGTCCCATCAGCAGTGCCTTAGATTCTCACAGGAGAGACGACCTCACCATACACTGTGCATGTGGGAGATCTAGGCTGTGCACTCCTTATGAGGATCTCCTGCCTGCTGATCTGAGGGGGAGCTGAGGTGGCCTCCCACTGATTCTGCATTATGGTGAGTCACATATTTCATTATCCAAAAAACGTAATAATAGAAACAAAGTATGCAGTAAAAGTAATGTGCTTGAATCATCCCCAAACTATCCCTCCCTCTGACCTACCCTACACCCCAGTCCATGGAAAGACTATCTTCTATGAAACCAATCTCTGATACCGAAAAGGCTGGGGACTGCTGCTCCAATCCACTCCCTAGCTGTGCTCCTCATTGCATTCCACAGAGGTGGGGCACACCCTGCATCATTCTAGACCGGTTCAAAGTCTTGGTTCTCCAGGCTTTGGGGAACCATTGCAGTCACAACACTTGACAGCTAATCTCATTTTATTATTTTTAAAAATACAAATCTCATTTTATTATTTTTATTTTATTATTTTTAACTTTAAGCCCTACCTTGGTCTCTATAGGTTCACACAAATTAAAACATAAATAAACAAACAGAAGAAAATTTAAATGTCTAATCTCTTTTCCATTAAGTCATTCAGCAAATATAGTTTCAGGGTCCACCACAGCCTCTAAGGATGAAGGACACAAAGGCAACAACATTTCCAAAGCACATCAATAAAACACCACCACAATGATATATTATTCAATTTTTTTCTTTCAGAAATATTTATTAGACGCCTATTATTTGTCACATATTATGCTACACATAGGGAATAAAATGGTTAATGTAATATAATTATATAATGTTATATAATTATAGTATTATAATACTCCTGCTCTAATGGAGTTTAAAAACAAGAAAGAAAACTAACAGGCAATTATGACCGAATGCGAAGCACTATTATTCTGCAGCACCGTCTAACACAGACATCTGCAATTCTGTGCCCCATAAATCTTCTCTTCCATAATCAAAACACATTAATACAAACTTGCTCAGAGAAACAAACTTTTTAAGTAATTTTTTTAACTCCACATTAAATACATTTTTTTAACATTGTTTGCTTTGGCTGTATTTACATCCTCAAAACCAGCTTGAAAATATGCAACCCTTTTAAGACCCTAGAGCAGTGTTTTTCAACCTTTGTTATCTCATGGGACACTTGAACCTATAGTTAAACTTCCACAGAGCACTTAAATTATGTTGATCAAAAAAAAAAAAAAATGAGTAAAAATAAGACCACATTTACTGGCTCGGCGCCTGTAGCTCAAACGGCTAAGGCGCCAGTCACATACACCAAAGCTGGCAGGTTCGAATCCAGCCTGGGCCTGCCAACCAACAATGACAACTACAACCAAAAAATACCCAGCGTTGTGGTGGGCGCCTGTAGTCCAGCTACTTGGGAGGCTGAGGCAAGAGAATAGCATAAGCCCAGGAGTTGGAGGTTGCTGTGAGCTGTGATGCTATAGCACTCTACCCAGAGTGATCGCCTGAGGCTCTGTCTAAAAAAAAAAAAAAAAAAAAAGAACACACTTAGCCTGTGCCTTAAACTTCTTTCACAAGGAATTTGATGAATGATCTTTAAAAATTTCAAGGCACACCCAAGACCCTGGTTTATGTTTCAAAAACCCTGTAACTAACCTTGTAAGCTGGCATTACTGGGGAAAAACCTTCAAGAAGACAAGAAGCGTGGTTCATTTTCTAAGCACCTACAAAGTTCTAAGTGCATTAGGTAATGAAAATATAGAGAAAATTTCAGATTTTCGGTCTAGAAGAAGATGAAAATGAGCTATCAAATCTCACCATTATAACATAGTATGAAACCAGAGACACCTACAAAGTGCAACAGGAACCAAGGTAAAGACAGTTCTCCCTTGATGAAGACAGACAGGGAGGGCTCACGGCGAGGTGGCCACAATGTCCCAAGTGATGAAGCATTTATCAGTTCCAGAGGTGGGTTGGAAAAATAGTATCCAGGCAAGAGCAGTCTTCTTACTGTTACTTCATCTTTAAGATGTATTTCTTACTGGAACAGAACCTCTCAGATGGTGTAAAAAATCATCTGAATCCATAAAGTGATGATATCAAACTCCTATCTAGAGAAAGATTTTTCTATTCAAGCACAGATGCAGGAGAAAAATCTTCCCAGATAATATGAATTAGGTGTTACTCCATATTTCAGGTCTACCAATGTGGATAGAAATCAACTTTAAACCAAGTGAGAAGGAAAACGGCCCATTATTTTGCAGCAAAAAATTAAAAGGAATCGCCAACAGTGTAATTAAGGGAAGTAAATTTGGAAAAAATACTTAATGTGAAGTTTACAAAGCTCAGTTTCCAATTTTCAAGACTACCAAGAGAAGGATAAGGTAAGTTTTTATCGTGAATGAAAGAATCCTCCTTCAGGCAAGAAAGCAGCCCAACTGGTAAGGAAACCTAAGCCTCAAGGCAATTCTTCTCATAAGACTTCAACAAGAGCCAACGCAGTACATATTCTAGTCCATTAAACTGATACTCATGACGCCCACGGACTGGAATTCACCAGGAAATCTACCCAAAAGTGACTCTAACTACCATTTTCTTCTTTATGAAATGGCTTTTCTTTCGCTCTTTGGACTCCAGGGAAATCTTCAGGCATCAAAGACTAGGTTTAGCATTTACAGTTCAAAGCAATATATGAGCTTAAGCATTGTAAGAGACTAATTTTCTCTAGCTATAAAATGAGATTAGTAATATCTATTTTAGAGGATTTTTCTAACTTATAGTATGTCAACTTAGCACAAAACCGGCACCTCATCAAAAAAGGAGAACAAAAGAAATATACAAACTTTACCACCTTTCTGGCCACAGGCACTGTAGGTCCAGTCTGAAGGACAACTCTGTAGCAGTCTGTTTTTTCTGAAAAAGCCTCTCCCCCCACCCCCACTATTTTTTCTTTTGAGACAAGAGTTTTACTTTGTAGCCCTTGATAGAGTACCATGGCGTCAAAGCTCACAACAACCTCAAACTCTTGGGCTTTAGCAATTATCTTGCCTCAGCCTTCCAAGTAGCTGGGACTACAGGTGCCCACCACAGAGCCTGGCTATTTTTAGAGATGGGAGGGGGGGTCTCACTCTGGCTCAGGCTGGTCTCAAACCCTTGTGCTCCGGCAATCTACCGGCCTTGGCCTCCCACAGTGCTGGGATTATAGGTGTGAGCCACCACACCCAGACCTTTTTTTCCTTTCTTTAAACACATCCTCCATAGGACCATCTTCCCTCCAATAACTTACACCCATGCATCTCAAGAGATCCTAAGGCCTTATTCCCTTCTTACAATAAATTCTGGAGAGAAGATACTCAGAGATAGCTGAGCTGTGAACAAAAGCTATACTGTGAATATAACAAAATGCAAAATTCAAATCCTATCAGTTTAGAAGAGTCATTTCTTCAACAGAAGAGGTTTCAAGAAGAAAAAATCTCAACATGTTGTATATTGTTCCTTTGTATTAAAAAGCCACCTGGACTTCGTCTCTTCCAGACTGTTTTTCCTTTTCCTGTGTAGACTCTGGCTGTTCACATTCCATACTGGTGGTCATTGCTTTCCAAGGAAATGTTCCTTTGGGAGGGCAGCTGCCTTAGAGGTAGGTCACCAGGACTCCTTTGCATTTTACATGCAGTTTAAGACTCCAGGAGGCACAGGAGCTGCTAGAGGCCTCTGCTAGCTGCTAGAGGTAGGTCCACTGTTGGATGATGCTCTGTCTCTTAGCCTCAAAGTTTTTTCTTGGCTGTGGTTTTAAAAAAAGCCCCTATTTAATAACCATAAGGCAATAAAAACTAGTGTTATAATCCCCAAAGCATCATACTGTCTCTTAATAATAGTTAACAATATCACTTTAAGTAAAAAAATACCAAGATTAATATTTAAGATCTGGCATTTTTTTAATGTGAGTTAAGACATTCACAAAAGACGCCATTCTCAAGCTGACTGCTTAAGCCAATATGTATTGCACATGCAACCAACATGCTTATAAAGCACAAGCTTCGGAGAGTAACCGCACTGGATAAACCTAATTCAGTTTTGAAATATAATTAAGAAACAGTTTACAAGTTACATTTGAGCAACTTAGATGCATTCATACACATACCTTGCAAAATCTAAATGGAGATTTACTGATACCTGGATCCATGTCTAGGACCCCAGGTCCCAGGCTATTCATGCTTTTTACAGAACAAATATTAGGGTTTATCTTTTCTACTTGGGGGCACGTGTGCCTCCCTAACCTGGAGGAGGAGAGAAAAGGTTAAAGACAGAATTTCATAGACTGCATTCTGAGAGCACTTTATTTTTTGTGGGGGAAAAAAGAGTGGTGAACTTATTTTGGAAAAGTTTCTTATTATATCTTCCTTCTAAGCTACCATACAATATAGTAATGATCCTGAGAAATTCTGAAGTAAAACTGTTTAACACATTTGAAACTCATTCAACTACCAGAAAGAAGCAGTTTCTTCTTATTCTGGCTCTTACGTTCTCTCTGATTCTCTTATCAGTGGCTATCTGGAACAATCTCTAGAGATAAAATGACTCCACTGCTGTTGTAGTTCCCAGCTGCCATATGCGAGCCTGTGGGCTACTGCTGGTTGGGAAATGCTGATATAAAACAAGCCTCTGGTGCTTTCAACACTGGTTCCTGGTTCCCTTTTCATATCTCACTTCTAGCATATAAGAGCCAAATAAAGGGGAAAGAAAAGGGGGAAAGGACGGGCGCCTCATTAAAATGCAAGGAAGGGTAAGTCCTATCAACTTTACTCTCTAAACACCTATTTTTCTATCAAAATTTCAGACACCTGAATTTATGGTGTGAGCAATGACGGTAAACATCTATTATGAAAAGGTGAGGGGGAATGTAAAGAGTGAAAAAAATTCTCCTCCTCCTAGTCAACAGTCTATGTTCTTAGTGGAAGCCAGTTTATGACAGGTGGGTGATATCTCAGAGTGAGGAGTGATAGTGCCAATTTCTCTCAAAGAGCCACCTTCTCTACTGTAAGATGGACAAAAAACACTGTGGCCTCACATGGTCCCCTCTTGCAGGAGTCTTTCTGGGAAAATAAGCAACCTGAGGCAGTATAGTTACTTGAAGAGTGTGAAATGAACTTGGGCCAACCTTTTCCTTAACCAGGTCTTTACCTTTTGGGATTCCTGTCTGCCTAGGTCACGAGTATCATTCTGAGGAAAGCTAAATTGACATGTGCAAACAGAAAATAATACTAACATGGAAAAAATCCCTCACATAAAACAGTGCAGGCAACTTAGAAATAGCAGATAAGCAAGCTCAAGCGAGGTAGCCATAAAAAACCATGTCTCCAGTATTCCTTTCTCTGATGAATACAAATTAATTTGCATAAGCCACTAGGGAGGAAGAAGCTTGCTTTTAATAAGGAAGTTAGAAGTATTTCAACGAAGCTCACCCAGTTTGTTCCTCAGATGTGGCAAATCATACATCCCCACAGTTCCCAGCTGCATGAACAACTGACTGATAAAATCAGTGACATCCTACAAAGAGTTTACAATGGTAAACTGAGTCATTATGTTGTTATTAAGCATATCATGAAAGATAAAATAGGCATGTAGTAAGCACTAAACTTCTGATATGGTTCCTCAATTAAAATAATCTTACAGTATTCCCCAAGTTGTTTTATTTTTCTTGAGACAGTCTCAAGCTGTCACCTGAGAGTGCTGTGGAATCACAGCTCACAGCAACCTCAGACTTTTGGACTTAAGCAATTCTCCTACCTTAGCCTCCCAAGTAGCTGGGACTACAGGTGCCTGCCACAATGCCCAGTTAACCCCAACTTGTTTTTTTAAAAAGGACAAAACTTGAGCTTGATGTATTGGACCTGTACTTTTAAAAGTATACTCATGTTAGGTGGCACCTGTGGCTCAGTGGGTAGGGCCCTGGCCCCATGTACCAAGGGTGGTGGGTTTGAATCTGGCCCCAGGCAAACTGCAACAAAAAAAATAGCCAGGCATTGTAGTGGACGCCTGTAGTCCCAGCTACTCAGGAGGCTGACTGAGGCAAGAGAATCGCCTAAGCCCAAGAGTTGGAGATTGCTGTGAGCTATGACACCACAGCACTCTACTGAGGGTGATAAAATGAGACTCTGTCTCTTAAAAAAAAAAAAGGAAAGAAAGAAAAAAGTATACTCATCTCAGTAACAAGTTTTCTAAAGTTGTTATGTGTTAAAAATGAACCCAGAAGGCATAGTGGAATAAAGGCACGATATTCTCAGATCCTTTACTGTAGAAATACAATTGACATTTCCAGCGGTTGTGACAAGCTTGAAATTTATAAATCACTATCATACAAAACGTGCAATTAAATCCTCCAGTATAGATTTCTCAGCATACTGCTCTTTTTCTAAGTAGCAACTTGCTTTAGAAGTCCCTATGGTAGTGCTGTTTAACTTAGAGTTCCATTAAGATAGGAGGGCCCCAAACAAGAGCTCAATTAGAAATCAACAAGATTTGCTTGACTATTGCCAAATAGAATTTTCAGCCATAACAAGACTATTTCCCTTCATGTATTTTCTCAGCCCTTGAGTGTCTTAACTTCAAAACAGAATCCAAGTGTAACTACGTTCTCCACTGCTCCCTCTTCTAGTTGCTTTTATTGCCTCAGAGAAAGTGAAATGAGAAACAGTAAAAGGTTAGACAGCCTATTTGACTACAGGCCATTCTTTTGAGCTTTGTGCGTTGCACATGACTTCCTTCCTCGGAGCAGTCTGGGGGAGGATGCTACACAGAGGAGCTTTATGTGTTCATCACACACACACACACAGAGCAAACCACAGAGGCATGCAAAGAAGACAAAACTCACCCACCCATCACATAAACTCAGGCATAATTAGGCATTTTTATAGTATTGCATTGTCTATTTAAGAGGTTGACTACAGGTACTTTTAAGAGGTACAAATTTGCTGGCATGTGCCAAGTATAACCAAAAGGAAAATGCCATTAAAATATGATAGTCTTAGATACATGGCAGGGCATGTAGATTGTACTATCTTTTGTTTTGGCCAGCTAACTTTTTTAACGGAAATTTGACTTTGAATGTCTCTAAGAAAATTTCCATTTTGCCACATGGAATAATTACTCTTTATTGTTTTACATAAGGTGCTCTAAATACTTAAGTACCCTTCCTAGTGGTTCCTAAATGGATGTTAGCCTATAACTCCTATAAAATGTTCAGATAATGAATGCCTGGAGGAAAATGAGTGGGGAAAAAATATCTTTTAAAAATATATTCCTAATGTTCCTGGCCAATTCAAACTAAGCAAAAACTTTCTGTATCAAAGTTTATTTCCTTCCAAGCATAAGTCAAAAGCAAAAAAAAAAAAAAAAAAAAAATTTAAATTATCCCTACTCTCCCCTTCATTTTTCAAGCAGTTAAAACCAAGTAAAAAAAGGACTTAGGAAACCCTCAACTCATGAAAAATACTTATCGTTCAGATGAGACCTGAATAAGTAGAAATTAATAAATGATAAAAAATGCTTATCTTTCAGGTAAGGCCTGAATAAGCAGAATCTAATAGAGCAAGTTCCTAGCAATAGAAGTGTATCAACACTGATTCAGTTGGAATGCAGAGAACGAAGAGGAAGTGGTTTGTCTCTTGAGCTACAGGGTACTTACAGGAGCAGAAGGTACAGCAGGAGCCTGAAAGGATCCCAAGGTGTGGAAACCCAGCACTCAGTAGCTGGGGATTTCTTCCCACCAGCAAGCAAGCAAGGAATTCTGGAACAGACACCAGGTGGGTGTCCTGCAATTCAGTTCCAACACTTTCCACCTGAGGACAGCATTAGACTCCACAGGGTGAGGGCTCAGTCCCAAAGACTGTGTCAATGACCCCTTCAAATACCAATCACAAGTCCAGACCTCCAGAGCACTGACTTAGGGTTCCCATGATCTTGAGGGGCTCACAGAGCTCAGGGGAACACTTATGTGTATCAATTTATTACAAAGGATATTTTAAAAGACAAAAATAAATAGCCAGATGAAGAGATACAGAGTAAAGTCTGGAAGGGTCCCAATCACAGGATGTTCTACCCCTGTAGAGTTGGGGTGTCTCATCCTCCCAATGGATGAATTCTTGTTCACCTTTCTGAAGGCCCCCCTGTGTTCAGCTCCCCAAAGCCCATGTTCTCAGGCCCTTTATCAAGACTGCATCAGCTAGGCATGATTGAAGACCTGTCTTCCTGGCTTCTCTGTGCACACAATTCCCTGGAACTTCCAGGGAATGGGGCAAGACCTTCACTGGAATGAGGGGTTTATAAGCCACATTCAGATTAGAGTCCTGCTGTGGGCATGTGAAAGGAGGGAAATTATTGTTTACTGTTAACAAGAGCTATGAGAGTTGGAAGCCAGGAACCACAGACAAAAACACATTTTTATCGTAATATCACAAATACCATGCGTGTATTTACCAACTACTTAGCAAACATCAGCAGCAAGAACAATAATAAGGAACAATCTGATGAAAGCATATCTGAAGGCGGCAAAGGAAGCAAGTGTTAGATCCAGTATGAGTGATTAGAGAGATCCAGAAATCTGATTGACGTGAAGGATAACAATGCATAGAATAGAGATGGAAGGTGTACGTGGCAAAACCTTATCAGATATTTCTACAACGGCAATAGGTTGAATAGACTATGCTGCAGTTTACATAGGACACTTAAAATTGAATGGCAAATGTTACTTATTTTGATGATTTCTCATTTTTTTAAAAAAATTATGTTTTTAAAGATACTTGAAGCATGTAGGAAATATTCTCAGATGCTTTAAATAGGACTTTTCTTGAGAAAACCCTTCCTAGAATGGTTTCCCCAGTATACTGTAGGAAATACCCTGATGCTTGTGGTAAAACTGCCAAACTTTGGGTGTTAACGCGTGTCACCAAAAGTGGCTAACTTTCTCATTATCTGAAGTCAACTCCAGCCTACCACTTCTCTTAAATTTTTAAAGTTTTGCTTACCATCACTCTTGCAGATGCATTTACTAAAATAACACAGAATTTTATCACTTTGCAAAATATGTCTTTCTGGTAATATTTACATTAAAGTTTAAAAACAAGTATCTCCTTCCAGCTGAGGCAAAAGGTGGCTGTGGATGCTGCCGCTGAAGGACACTGGCTGTGACATCTGTGGGTTTGGCAAGACTGGAATCATGGCAGGTCCAAAAATGGATGACCAATTTCAGTTCACTGGTCTTAAAAAATATTTTAACTCTTATACTCTCACAGGTAGCATGAACTGCATACTGGCCAGGTATAGAGGCAGTGCTTTGGTGATCTTATGCTTTAAGGTCTAAAAAACTCTAGCTGTGAAAGCAACGTAAATGGATTCTAAACTGTTTCTCATCTATTAAATTCCCACGCCTGGAGAAGCACATGTCATCTCATCATGTAATACTCAATTTGTACAATAAATTATGAACCTAGGAAAACATTTTTTAATTAAAATTTAAAAATAAAATAAAATAAAAACAAGTATCTTAGGCCCAGGTGGGAAGACTGGCCTAAGTTAAGAGACCAGACTGGGCAAGAGTAAAAGACCTTGCCTCTAAAAAGAACAAAAAACAAAACAAAACAAACAAAAAAAGCTTAATCAAGCATGGTACAGTTACTCAGGAGGCTAAAACAGGAGGATCACTGGAGCTCAGAATTTGAGGGTGCACAGAGCTATGATGACACCACTGCACTCTACGCAGGACAAGAGAGTAAAACTCTGCTGCAAGAAAAAAAAGGAAAAAAAAAGCTTTCTATTCACCTAATATGACTAATAAGAAAAAGTGTTCCAATTATAGGCAATCTCCTAGATACAAACATCTGACTTTACAACTCACACTTATGAACAGAGGCTATGAAGGTATTAGGTAAATTTACCTCTTTCAACTCACATGCAAATTCAACTTAAGAACAAAACCACAGAAACTATCTCATTTGCAATCCAGGGACTGTATATTCAGCCATCAACCCTTCCCCCTGTTGCCAAGGGTTTTTTCTATCCCCACCAGTTCTGGATGCTGTTTAAGCTGAGGACAAACTGATGAAAATGTATTAGAAGAAGGAAACTGTCCTTGTCTGTATCTGATTATTATGTCTCTGGTAATTAAAGGATGATTTTAGACGTTTCCCCATCAGTGTCTCCAATTCTGCAGAATTAAAGCATGAAAAGTTTTCTAAGACAAATGTGTAAATTATTTACTTATTTATATACTACTCCCCCTCTCCTACTGAAATTAGTAATTTATTCAATCTATTTCCTAAGTGAATCCCACTTCATCCATTCATGTTTAATTTTTAATGAATATCAATAGTGTCTATCATGCTTCAAACAAGAGACAGAGGAAGAGAAAAAAAGATAATGATGACAAGGATAGGAAATGATGCACCAGGTTCAGGGTACATGGTAATAACTGCCTTGGCTATCTCTCTTTTATGCATCAATTCCAAAGGCAATTGATTCATAATTTGAGGGAATTAACCTTGGAAATACTGTGAGAAAGGAATTGTGAGAGGTCTGACAAGGCCTAGGTTCATCAATACACAGACCAAGAATTATTTTCAAGTTTAATACAATTTTTAGAATCAACAATTTTTATGTATTTACTTATAAAAATATATAGTGCCTGAGAATATTAAAAAGTGAACTGGGGGGGGGGACTTCCCACTTGTATCCCCACACCCCCGCTGCCAGAGGTTCTGTTTTCTCTCATTTTACTTTGCCCTCTTTTGTTTGTCATGCTTATCAATCTTTCTCCCTGTCAATAATCTCTATCCTGTCAGAATTTAAAAAAAAAAAAAAGTTAACATCTGGTTAAGCATGGGCTTGAACTAATGGACTAGCGGCCACCATCAGCCAACATGGAAGGGACAGACTGGTATCCACAAGCTGAATATCAGAACAACTAATCCAGTTTTTACTTCTCTTT
>CAUYTI010080219.1:0-26015 GCA_963575145.1 Galago senegalensis
TGCCTGTGGTACCAGCTACTTAGGAGGCTGAGGCAGGAGACTTGCTTGAGCCCAGGAGTTGGAGGTTGCTGTGAGCTGTGATGCCATGGCACTCTACCCAGGGGGATAGCTTGAGGCTCCATCTCAAAAAAAAAAAAAAAAAAGAGTTTCCAGAAGGAGAACCTGAGCCTGAGCCAATCTTCTAGTGGTTCAGGATCATGCTCTTGGAAGAAAGGAAGACCCCAAAAGGAGAATATAAAGGGAAGAAGCCAAGAAGAGTCTGACTTCAGATAAAGGGCTAGGAAGTCTGGAATGTTGCCTTACCCCTCTGAGTTTGTCTCTTTGAAGTTAACAGAGCCAGATTTTTTTTAAAATTTTTTTATTGAATGATAACTATGTGCATTAGTGCACTTCTGGGGTACAGTGTGGGGTTTTCACATGCAACCTGAAATACTTCCATCAAACTGGTCAACACAGCCTTCATGTCATTTTCTCAGTTATTGCTTTAAAACGTTCACATTCTACACTTAGAAAGATTCACCTTACCCCTATAAGATAAACCTCAGAAGTGATCCCTCCAAACCCCCTCCCTCCACCATTCCCCCCTCCCTTGTCCTTCCCCGCTCCCCATATTCTTAGGCTATTTGGTTATAGCTTTCATATAAAAGGTTTAGATTAGTCTCATAATAGGGGTGTGTACATTGGATACTTTTTCTTCCATTCTCGTGATACTTTGCTCAGAAGAACATTCTCCAGCTCCATCCATGTGAACATGAAGGATGTAAAGTCTCCATCCTTCTTAATGGCTGCATAGTATTCCATGGTGTACATATATCACAGTTTGTTGATCCATTCGTGGATTGATGGGCACTTGGGCTTCTTCCATGACCTGGCAATTATGAATTGAGCTGCAATGAATATTCTGGTACAAATATCTTTATTGTAGTATTATTTTTGGTCTTCTGGATATATACCTAGCAGAGGGATTATAGGATCAAATGACAGGTCTATTTTTAGTTCTCTAAGTGTTCTCCAGATTTGGCTGCATGGCCAGGTTCAGAAACAGTTTATCTGGCAATGATGTGGGATCAGACTCAAAGATGTGGATACATCAGAAGGTGCACCTGTGGTATCCAATAATGTAAAGTGAGGCTGCCCAGCAGCAGAGGATAAATAGTGAAAAGAAAAAAATCTTCATAATTCACATGAAAGAATTGATTCAGGAAAAAATGCAAGTAATCTGTAGAGAAACTATTAGAATTAATTAGAAAAGTATGAAATCATTAAATTGAAGTCCAAGATACAAAAATCAATTTGATTTCTTTGTAACTGCAACAAACAGTAAATAATTAAAAGTATAAAATTAAAAAAACAGCATCAAACATGTACAATATTTCAAAATAGACTAAAAGACGTGTATATATTGTGGCTTTTAAATGTGAAAACAAAACAAAGCAAAACAAGTAGACCAAAAGAATTGGCAGATGTTGGAGTAATCAGACCTCATATGCTTACTGCAGTATAGGACATGGTTGAGAGTTATAGAAGCCAAAAATTGTATAAAGTAATAAAATAGAAATTTAAAATATAAAGTAATTCAAACCAAGAATTCCATAGATGAGTTTAACTATAAATGTGACGGTTAAATTTGCTCTCCTAAATGATCAGGTGCAGGTTCGGTCAGGCCCTGAGGTAATCTGTTATATGTAATTGGAAAATATTCTCTCCTTAACAAAGGTGAGTGTGGCCTGATTTCCCTAAGTGTGAATTATTGTTTAATAAATTAAAAATTAATTATCTTCAGGTGAAACTCTTAGATTACAAAATGTAAGATCTGCAGGACCACAGATCCTTATAAGGTGGGAGCAATGTTTCTGTGCACCACTCTGCTCCAGGGTCCATACAACGCTCTGTAGCCTGCATGGTTCTGAGCCCTGCCAGGCTCCTGGTACAGAGAGCACCAGGCCTGGGGAGGGAGCTCCTTAGGCACAGGTCGTTGGGAGCCTAGCAGAGCTCAAAATCATGCAGGCTACAGAGTATGATATGGAGCCTAGAGCAGAGTGGTTCACAGAAGCATTGCTCCCACCTTAAGACATAGCATTCAACAACTAGTTTTGAAAAATTAAGTCTCTCCATAAATCATCCCTCTGCCATTCATAAAAATCCAGAATGTCCTCTGTTAAGAGAAGGTAAAAGAGGGTGTCTCCTCATGACTGGGAGAGGACAAAAAAAAAGCATGATGGAAGTACACATTAACGGAATCACTGTGGAACCAAGTTTGATGACTTTACCGTCACTCCCTTATTAACCAAAGAATGTTGAGCTACAACATATTAGCTGGCATGTGAATGCCAGACATAATAGGAGAATCCTAATTCCTAGGCCATTAACATCTAAGTGAAAACTGCATACCACTATCTAACATGACTATGGTCTTGGATAGTATAGGCCCGAAACACCACAAATGATTGCTTCATGCATCATAAACAAACAAACAATAAGTCATGGTTGAAATGTGCAAAAAAGAAATACCCCTTAAACTGGAAATGACACTGTCAAGTAACAGAAAACCCGCAGGGTATCTCCCCTCACTTGACCACAAGAGGGGGCACAGGCACAGCAGCGATGTGGCAGGAGGGATCTCTGGAAATAATAGCCCGGACAGAGCCCACACTGATTCTGAGGGTTTTTACTTTCATTACCACTTTATGTGCCATTTCATAATTTAACTTTTCCATCTAATAATTTTACACATCCTCCCACTTCCCATTTTTCCTCAGACTCCCTGGTAGCAGAACGTTAACTCTTAGGGAAGACCCACAAGGGCCTAATCACTGGGTCCTCGACTAATATCCAGTCCAGCTATCACAAGCAGAGTGTGTGGAAGTCTGGGAAAGTGACTTGCAAGGAGGACACCACACAGGAAGAGGTCTGAGCAGGAAGGTCCCTCCATAAAGGAAGGAAGTGGGGCCAGGTCCCTGGAGTGTGTGCTCTTGTTAATGAAGGGCATCAGGACAGAGATCAAGGTGTTCTCATCCAGGTGGGAGAAAGAGCAGCACCTGCAGGGTCTCCTCAAGCCAGTGGCCAGGGAATTATAGACATGTAGGTCCAGCTGCATTTGCTCACATCCACAGCCACAACCAGACTCCAGAGACCACACTCGTGTTGACTCACTTCTCAGCTGTGCAGGAACTGTGGGCACAGTCTTGTCTCTGTCAATGACTAAAAGGACACTGAAAAGCAGTTTGTTTTGTTAAATTTATATTAATGACTACATTCAAGAAAGAAAATGGTCAGAAGAGATATCCTTCAATACAGAATGAAAAACCCCAACCTGTGATTCCTTTTTGTCCTGGTATTAAACTTTTAAGATCACATTTGAATCCTCAAAATATCAACAGAGCCCCAAGACAGCTACCCCTAAATCATGACTGTGCCCATCTTGAGCCCCTGGTTGGATAATCCCCAGGTGTCTGTGTACAACCTGCTGCTTAGGCTCTTGATCAAGCTCACTCATCTCTCTCTCTCTCATTATAAGAATCTTTAGCTGAAGCTTAGAGACTGGGGTCTTTTGTACAGAGACTCACAGGTCTGATCTGACAGCCCTGCTAACATAATCTGTCCTCAGGATCGTCTTGCTGGGACAGATCCTCTGGCCCCTGGTTCTCTGCATTCATGGTAGGGAATTTTTTTTCTTCACAAATTTACAAAAAGGTAAAGAAAAGGGTGAGAAATGTGAAAGGGGTGAGCTAAGCCCATCCAGTGTGTGAGATAACTGAGACAAAGCCTATGCATTACCTGCCCATCTTTGTTTCACAAGACAGATGCTTAAAAAATACTTTGGATACAATTTGAACAATGACATATTTATGTGAAAAATACCTGAATATGGTGTACCAATTACTTTTTCTTTCCCAACTATTGTTTTGCATTTGTGTTCAGACCATTTCTTTTCTTCTTCCCAGTTTCCCATGAGGCCACTGTGCTGACTCAGTCTCCATCCCTCGTGTCTGTGGCTGTGGGAGAGAATGTCTCCATCTCCTGTAATACACAGCAGTAAATCATCTGGAGCAATGGAAACACCTACTTGAACTGGGTCCACAAAAACCACTCCAGTCGCCTCAACTACTGATCTCCAGGGTGTCCTACAGGTCTCTTGGGGTCCCCTCCCAGTTCAGTGGCAGTGGTTCAGGGACAGATTTCTCCCTGACAGTCACCAGTGTGGAGCCTGGAGATGCTGCACAGTACTTCTGTGAGCAGGACACTCACTGGGACCCTACACAGTGCAACAGCCCTAAACACAAACCTCCCCTGCGGGGTCAGCCCTTCTGCTCAGCATCGTAGCTGCTTCCTCCAGGGAATCAGTGTCAGAGCAGCTGCTCCTCTCAGAGAAGAACCAGGCTGGGGTGAAGTAGAAATGGTGGGGCACTCTTGAAAGTGAATGGAGGGCCCCACGTCCAGCAGTTTTAATTTAATCAAGCTTTTAAATTTATTGATATTGCTGTGATTGGTTTTAGTGTCTTCTTCATTATTCTTTGCCTTCATTAATACTTATCAGTGTTTCTCTAACATTTTCTTCTATAATTATTATAGTTTGTTTCTCCCTATGAACAACATCCCAGCTGTAATTATTTTGGGATGTCCTAGGTCTGATCTTTTGTTCCTCAGCTTGGACAGTCAGCCACCTTGGCTCTGCGTTGGATTGAGTGAGCTTCCGTATTTTAATAATCCAATTTCTCTTCTATCTCCAGGATATCAGTATTTCTATGCAAATGAATATCATAGAATCATTTGTCATTTAAACAAACATGGTTTATTTCTTCAATAATTTTGATCAGGCATCCAATGTGTAAAGAACAAAATTCTGGGGAGAGGAAAATATAATTATAGGCTCAGGTAGCAATAGATGATTCCTAATAAAGTGGGCATACAACCAGATAGGAAGAGTGGCAGAATCATTTGTCTGGGTTCTTTTTACCCAAGACTTCCTTCTAGAAAGATTTTCATCAGTCATATTCCTTCACCATCACTAGTAATAAGACAAGTTGAAGCAGACATGACAATTAAATGCTATGCTGGATACTGTAATTTCATTTCAAGTTAAAAAAGGCATCAGTGGGAAAAAATCAGTGAAAATCTGTATCTGTAGTTAATACCACTGTGTGTGTGTTAGTTTTGTGGTTTTTATCACTATACTATGGTTATGTAAGATGTGTATTGTTAAGGAAAGGTGAAATTATATTGGACAAACTTTGTTATTGTAGAAACTTTTTGTAAGACTAAAATTATTTTAAAATTAAATGAAATATACAAATAAGAATAATTAAGTGTAAGAAAAAAGTATATGTTATTGATTATAGTTATTTTTGTAGAGATGGGATCTTGCTGTGTTTCTCAAGTTGCCATCTGACTTCTGGGCTTAAGCACTCCTTCTGTGTAGCTAGGACTATGGGTGAATGCCAAAATGTCCTGCACAGACCATGAGTTAGTCCTTAATGAGAAATTCCTCAGGTATCATCCTATATTTCATGATTATCTATTCTATATTCACTTATTTGCTTAATCTTGAATAGGTTATAGATGTTTTGAAATTGCCAGAGGATACCTAGCAATAATCAAGAGATTAGAGTTGAGTACTTGTTTTGAGCTCTGTTTCTCTTCAACTCAAGGGTATGAACACTGTGTTTTCTATTCAAAAGCTTTTTAAGCTAATCTACATCCCCATTCCCTTTCAGTGTGGCATTATTTTAATAAAATTCACTTTTGAAGGCACTTCTGGTTATGATGTCTTAAAAAAATTATAGCATTCTCTCTGCCAAAATAATTTAAGTATAAAATGAAAAAAAAATATATATATATATAAAACAACATTTCAGGGCTCTGAAAATAATCAAAAACATAGTGTAAATTGAGAAATTTTAAGTCTTCAATAAGTACTGGAGCTTTGGGTAAGAATTGGAAAAGTTTGTGGCCTTTTTCCTGGGGCTGCTCCCTTTCATCAAAGAACAGTGTGTAAGAACTGAAAAATTGCAGTAGTACCAACACGAGACACTGAAAATGAGCAGCTGGCTGCCAAGGGGTCCACCTGAGTTCAGGTGAGGAGTGCAGCAAGATCTTTCAGTGTTTCCAGCTACATGTGGTGAAGTCTATAGGAGAGGAACAGAGAAAGCCCACAGCTTTGTTAGTCCAAGGGGATGGTCCAGGTGATAGATCAGCTGAAAGCTAATGTAGATTCCTGGAAATGGTGGAGTCACAGAATTGCTGAGCTAATCTCTGCATACGTATTAGGATTGACAGAGATCCAAGAAGGATGAGTGGTAAACACAGAGGATAAGAACGGCTGCAGTCTTCATGAACTTGCAAAATCACATGAGCTTCTGACGTGTAAGCAAAGCCTTCCAAATCATTGATTACTATTAAACAGTGCAGACAGAGAGACAGATCCCAGAAATTCAACCTGTAAGGTAAAAATAAGGATAATACAAAAGAAGAGATATCAGTAGTTAAGTATCAACTGGGAAACAGAATTGAAAACAATTATTTTATAGATGTCAAAGAATTGTTAATCTTTGATATAGGATCAAAGACTAAAGAAAGCAAATAAGAAGAAAATTATTCACCAAATAGAGATTTTAAGTACAGAAGTAGAAGTTATGAAAAAAGAACAAATGAGAATTCTAGAAATGAAAAGTTCAAAAACCCAATTGAGGAATTCACTAGATAGACATGAAAACTATTGACTATGGCAGAAGCAGCAGTGACCTGAACAATAGACCATTAGAAATTTTCTAAAGAAAAAAGGTTAAAGCAAATGAACAGGTCCTCAGAGTTTTAGAGGCAAAAGTATATGGAAGTGACAAGGAGACCTAAGAGAGAAAAGAGCTGAGAAAAATATTTGGAAACATAATAGCAAAAACTTTTCAAACGTTACAGAACGCATGGATCAAACAAACTCAACAAAGCACATTCCAGTGAAAAACAATACGTTCATAATTCACACATTACAGCTAAAATGCCAAAATGCAACAATAAACGGAAACTCTTCAATTCAGAAATTGTAATGTACATGGAAAAATGCAGAAAAACAAGTATAGAAAAAAAAAAAGGAAAAATCAAATATGTCCTTTCTCCTACTGAGGCAGAGTAGATACTTTTCTCTGTTAGTTCTCATGCAAACCCAGACAATATTTCCCATCACTTTGCTTGTAAGAGAGTCTTCATGTTATTTCTTCCCACACCACTGCACCCACCAGGGGATTTGCATACTGTCCCCTGGGGAGAACCTTCCCTTCCTTTTTGTGTCTGAGATAAAAGCTCAGCTCCGACCCTACCTTGACTGATCAGAACTCCTCAGTCCAACTTCTCACAATGAGGCTCCCTGCTCAGCTCCTGGGGCTGCTGGTGCTCTGGGTCCCTGGTAAGGACAGAAGGAGATGAGGAGGGAGATGAGTGGGAGGGGGAGCTCCGAGCCCACTGCCTCTCATGCAGTGCTCATGCACTGTGTTAGAGGTGCACGTCTGGTCCTCCAGGATGCACAGAGTGAGGTTCAGATCTGAGAGAATGAGGAAGATTCTAGAAGGAGCTATGAAAACTCTGGTGAAAACTCTAACTCAGACAGAGGAGAAGATATGGAGAACTTCTAGAGGTTCTCTCACAGCTTGAAAATCTTTGTTCTTTTTCAAATTGAATATTTTGAGGACCTGAGACAAAATCACACACATGAAAAATAATTTAGCCTAGAATAAAGAGTGAAAAATGTCTACGAATGTTTGTAGATAACCTTGCATTTCTTTCTCCCTCTTTCAGGATCCAGTGGGGATATTGTGATGACCCAGACCCCACTCTCCCTGGCTGTCACCCCTGGAGAGCCGGCCTCCATCTCCTGCAGGGCTAGTAAGAGCCTCCTGCACAGTAATGGATACACCTATTTATATTGGTTCCTGCAGAAGCCTGGCAGGTCTCCACAGCTCCTGATCTATGGGGGTTCTAACCGGCACTCTGGAGTCCCAGACCGGTTCAGTGGCAGTGGGTCAGGGACAGATTTCACCCTGAAGATCAGCAGGGTGCAGGCTGAGGATGCTGGGGTTTATTACTGCTTGCAAACTCTAGAATTTCCTCACACTGTGATACAGCCCCAAACACAAACCTCCCTGCTGGGTGGCCCAGCTGCCCACCAGGTTGTTTGTCTGGTGAGCAGGCACCATAGCATGAGTTGTGAGGAACTCAGGGTAACAGGCTACAGGTGAATGCTCTGGACTGTGAGGCCCCATCTTCATCTCAGACAGCACACACAGGACCTCTCAGCTGGGCCAGCCTGGCCTGGTGGAACCTCCAGGGGAATGGAGGGGTTTAAGTGTCCCCTGACAACCAGACAGGACTGAAGAGAAAGCGAGTGAAAGCTCATCCGAATCTTCCCTGCCTGGTCTGCATTTACTTTTCAGTTAAATCAAGTCACACAACAGCTTTGCCACTGAAGCTGACTCATAGCAATCTAAAATTAATATATATTTTCCATGTCATTTTGGTTAAATAGCTACCAATGCACATGAAGCTGGATTGGATTAGTGGTATAGGCTCCATTCCTTCACCTCAACCTACCTTCACACTCGACACCCCAGTTTAACACAAGTCTCTGTAATAAGGGACAGAGCCAGCATTTTACACTGTTTCTGTAGTACCCAAATACAACTGTTCAATTATTAGATTTTAACTATTTTACATCTATTTCAAAATCAAAAGTCAAGCGTCAAAATCTTTGATCAGTCTAAATCATGTTGAAGTAAAATATGATTTCTGAATCCCAAATCTGGATTGTAAAAATAAATGACCAAGTGTGAAAAAACAATGTATGCTATAGTCAACAGAATTTACAAAATATAAGGAAATATTTTTGCTCTGCAAAAATAAGAATAGTAGGATTGGAGCATCAGTAGTAACAGGGCCCAGGAAGGACAGGAGGTGGAGTCAGCCGTTGGTACAATACCCAGCTCTGCTGTTCACATTTGTTGGGGTGGGGATCCTGGTGGTGTTGGGCTTGAGCATTAAGCCCTGTTGGAAACTCACATGTGTGTCTTGGAAAGACTCACAGCCTTGATAGTCCCTAAATGGTCCTCAGGCTGTGTCCTGATGCCACTACCAGCTCAGGGGGAAATCCTGCATCAAGCAGGGCTCCAGAGCCTAAGTGACTCAAGGGTTAGTGAAATTCCCATCCAGATGCACCTTAGGTCACAGCTCACATTCCTAGTCACCTGGAAGGGCATAGGTGCCCATCCAGAATTGATTATTCCTACATCTTTTATCTGGAGATGATTTGAAAGAGAATGGTTATTCAGAAGAGAACTTGTATAAAAATACTGTATTCTGCTGTGTATAATAGAATGAGCCAGGCAGGGTCCTCTGCACTCTAATTCTTTCTTGCTCCTCAGCCTCAACAGTGCATACATGGCATTGTCTCCCTTGATTTAATAAAGGACAGCAACTATGATACCTGATGAATGTTCTATGGCATCAGTCAGGGTTCATACATCAAAATAGAAGCACTTAAAGGTTCCAAACAAGAATTGTTTTAATACAGCAAACTAGAATCAGAAACAGAAAGCTGCCGGTAGGACTGTCAGGGATGCTGGTGCCAGACACAGAGAATCTTTGGTGGTTTGTCAGTAGCTGGAGGCTACCGGCCACTGAAGTTCTGGGTTCCCTAACCACTTGGTCCTCAGACGAGCCTGGGAAGCCCAAAGGGGATTATGCTGCTGCTTTCAGCTGGTACAGCTCCTTCCCAGAGGAGCCCCCATTCCTCATATTTGTCCAAGTGTCAGCCTTCAGTTGTTAATACATATCGAATCTTCTTTTGACTTTAACATATGAACGGAGGGCCCTTCATCAAGTAACTCCATAAAAAACCATAGAGGGGAAAGGGATTTGGGCACATGTGCATCCAGAAATGATCGTGATGCCAAGTAAGGTCAATATTTCCCCAACTCTCAAAACTTTTCAGGTATAAGATGGTGTCAGCATAGACTTGAATGAACTTTCACTTATTACTAAGAAGTCTGTGATCATTGCAAGAAAATGCTATTAAGCCATAGGATAAGCAGAAATATGAGAAAATTGCATAAAATAATGATAACCATCATTTGACAAACAAATAGAAAGAGCTGTCTTGACAAAACAAACATGAAAACCTAAAGATGCATATAGCATAAATTGTCCTTAATAGGCAAACTTTGCTACTTAATGTTTGTCCGGATGCGAGTGCAGCATCAGTGCTGATCCCTGTGAGCATGTTACACCTGCAAAGTAGCAAATGCATCTCAGGCATGGTGAATGACAGCCTTCATTTTAATAAATTAACAGGTAATCGACAATATTTTTAAGTGGCTGCGTGTAAAATGGCATTTACTTTAATGAAAGATATTTCTTTTCCATTGAGAAAAAGTCCTGTGCTGTAAACATGTCCAGCTTTATTTCTATTTAATGCAAAATTATATTTGAAAAAAGATTTTATATTGTAGAAATAAAAATTCTGAAAAACATGACTATTTTTTCATGGAAAAATACCTTGAAAATTAAGTGCAGTAAATATTTCAGAAACTGTATAAATTTAAAAAGTGAAAGGATAAACTAAAACGGTGTGCAACTATGTTAGAGGTAGATTCCTGCACTTACGTTTGTCTGCTTCACTTTGTTTAGGGATTTTCTTCAGTCCTGCTATCTGCCAATCAAATGTTTTGCTTTATACAGTCATTGTCTTGGTCCCAGATCAAATATAATCCCAAAGGCTGGAGATAAGCTTGGTGTCCTGCAGTAGAACCATTGTGCTGACCACCCTAATTAGTCAAATGTTAACATGAGCATCCATGATCTTGAAAATAAATGCTAAGTGTTATTAACCATCAAATTTGGAGAGATTTTACTAGGATATGTACATCCTTCCATAAATGAGGCAAATTTTACTCTCATTCAAATAATGCTTTGTTTTATTGTTCTCTTACAATATTACTAAATGTTCACATTTATGCCCTCAGTTTTAGTTAAATACATCTACCCATGGCAAGATGTATAAATAGCATACTGGTGAACTTTCAGCCAGGTGATCAGGAAAACAAAGACTTATTTCATCCTGAGTGTGGAATTTTTATCTTTGCTCAAATAATTTAATCCTTGTGTATTCCTTGTTTCAGCAATAATCTTGATTTAGGGAGATTGTGTTTGACCCATGTCTCTCTCTCTCTCTCTCTCTTTTTTTTTTTTTTTTTTGGACCCAAGTCTTTTAAGAATAAAATAGGAGGCTGAGGTCCCATTTCTCTCTTTTCACACATTGGTCTTTGATTATATTAGGTAGGAACGAAAAGTTGATCAGAGCTTTATCTTGCAATATACCTCCACTTGCTGCTTAGTGATCTTTCCATGGGGTTCTTAAGCTGACTCAGAGTGATACTCAACTATCTGTAGCAGTGTGGGTGCAAGGATGACCACAGTGACACAGAGGAGAAGGACACTGACTCTGGGCCCTCAGGGTACTGCTATCATTTCCCGGAAGACAGACAGTGCTGTCCATCAGCCAGAGGAATATTCCATGGGTGGAGCCCTAATGTATACTCCAGGGGGATCTGCACAACACATCCAATCACCCAGACTCAGGCCCTCTTTTCCTTAACAGTTTTGAAAACCTCCATTCACCCTCAGGAACTTATAAAACCATTCTGTTTTTTAAAAAATTGATTTATTTTATTTCATATTATAGATATACAAATTTTTTGGTTTCATGTATTGTTTTTGTAAAGTTTGGATCAAAGTTATCAGTGTGCCCACCACCCAGACAGTATGCATTGTACTCATTAGGTTTGAATTTACTCCTTCTTCCCAACCCCACTTGGTTATTTCCATCTGTGTATTTCTATATATGCATTATTTCTAATATGAATGTTGTTGATTAGCTACAATTTAATAGTGAGTACACACAGTGTTTCTTTTTCCATTCTTCTTTCCATACTTCACTTTAAAGACTAGTCTCCAGTTCCATCCAGGTTAATATAAGAGGTATTAGTTCACCATTTTATAAGAGTTGAGTAGTCTTTCACATTATACATAGATAACACTATATTGATTCACTCACATACTGATAGGTACTTGGATTGCATTCACATCTTTGCAATTATGAATTGTGCTGCTATAAACATCCAAATTCAAGTGTCTTTTTTATAAAATGTCTTTTTTCCTTTGGGTAAACACCCAAGAATGGTATTGCTAAATCAAATTGTAGGTCTACTTTTCCTTCTTTGACTGCTTTTTTAGTCTCCTTTCCATAGAGGTCCTACTAATCTGTGGTCCCACTACAAGTGTAAGCGTGCGCCTATGTCTCTGCATCCACACCAGAATTTGTTGTTTTGTGACTTTTGATAAAGGCTATTCTCCCTAGAGGTAAGTAGTAACTCACTGTGGTTTTGATTTGAATTTCCTGGGTGATGATTAGAGATCTTGAGCACTTTTTCATTTGTTTGTTGGCCATTAATCTATCTTCTTTTGAAAAGTTTCTGTTCATGTCTTTGGTCCATTTTTAAGTAGATAGTTTGTTTTCTTCTTGTGTGAGGTCTTTGTAGATTCTTGTTGTCAGCCCTTTATCTGATGCATAACATGCATATATTTTCTCCCATTCTGCAGATTGTCTATTTGCTCTAGTGATTGTTTGCTTGGATTTGCAGGAGCTTTTACATTTGATCAAGTCCCATTTATTTATTTTTGTTGTTGCTGTGATTGTTTTGGGATCTTCTTCATAAATTCTTTGCCTAGGCCAATGGCAATATAAATTTTTCAAACTTTTTTTCCTGCGCGGTGCCTGTGGCTCAAAGGAGTGGGGCACCAAGCCCATATGCTGGAGGTGGTGGGTTCAAACCCAGCCCTGGCCAAAAACTGCAAAAACAAAACAAAACAACAACAACAAAAAAAAAAGCAACTTTTTTCCTTAAATACTTACAGTTTCATGCCTTGGGTTTAAGTCTATTGTCCATCATGAATTATTTATAAATACAATGTTTTCTCCAGAAAGAAAATGTTTTCTCCATTTTTTGCTTTCCCAACCTTTCTCCGGGTTCAATAGAAGCAGTGTATTCCTGCTATTCCAGGTTTCTTTCTTTCTTTTTTTTTTTTTTTTGAGACAGAGCCTCAAGCTGTCCCCCTGGGTAGAGTGCCGTGGCATTACAGCCCACAGCAACCTCCAACTCCTGGGCTCAAGCGAGTCTCTTGCCTCCACCTCCCAAGTAGCTGGGACCACAGGCGCCCGCCACAACGCCCGGCTATTTTTTTTTTTGGTTGCAGCCATCATTGTTGTTTGGCGGGTCCGGGCTGGGGATTCAAACCTGCCACCTTAGGTGTACGTGGCTGGTGCCTTAGCCGGTTGAGCTATAGGCGCCGAGCCGCTATTCTAGGTTTCAATGGAATTTTCATCTGTTTTGAAATTAGAGTTTCCTCCATAGCCAATCAATATCTGACCAATAATCCAGATGTTATCATGTCAGGCCCTGAGGAGAAACTGTTTAGGTTAGAGCTAGAGCTTCAGTGCTTGTATATAGAGTAACAATAAAGTTCTTTAACCTCCCTCTGATTCATATCTGTGAAACACAGTTTCATATCTGTGAAACTGTGACAATGATAGTATTGATCTTATAAGTATATTTAAAATTTAAGCAAGATAAAACATTTTGAACGATGCTAACATATTATATATGCTGTTATTAATTTGATATTACTATCATTGTAATATTTAGCACCATAATAATCATTATTGTCAGTAAAGATGAACTTAGCATAGACTCATGAGAAAGTCTTAGATCTAATTCAAAATATTTTGCCCAAAGCCACATTAGGTAGTCTTCCTCATCAAAAGAATTTTACTGGTCATCATCACTATTAAAGTATGCTCACATTATGCAACTCCTGATATGATGCACTGAGGAAATATCTCATCTGTAAAGTTCTTGCAAAAAATGAAAAATTCAGTGAAATCAATAGAAGACAACAAACAAATTGTATTAAGGATCATTCTCCAAAATAATTGATCAGTAAAATTCAAAAGTTTCAAGTTCATGAAAGAAAAAAAAAAACTAAAAAATTGTCCCAAATTAGAGGATGACAAGAGGACATAAACTAAACACAACATGGGCTCTTGGATCTTATTCTGGAAGCTAAAATAAAAGACATCACTGGAAAAACAGCAAAATCTACATTGGATTGTACATTAGTTAACTAATAGCACTGCATCTATGTTGATTTTCAGGTTTTGACACTTATACTGTGTTTATACATGTGGCTTGTATTACAGGAATCTGTGATAAATATGTATTGGGTTAATTCTTAGTGTATTTTTCAACTTTTGAGTCTAAATGGATTTTAAAATAAATTATATCATATAAATAAAACTAACTAAAATTATGAAAAAGCATTAATTTGTATTAAACAATCTCACAACATTCATTGTATTTTTCACCTTTCCTTATTTGTATATCTTTTCTCTTTTAAAGGCAATCCTGGCTCTCATTATGTAGAGTATATTCACATATTTGTTCAATACTATCATATGAATGGATTTCTTTAAACATTGTGAGTACATTCAAATGAGAACATCAAAATCTAGGAATTATGGTTCAATATTTATTAAGAACTTGGTTTTTCCTTTCCAAGTGTGTAGAGTCCAAATTCTCAACCGCAAAATTAATTATGGTAGTCCATACCCCAATTTCCTTTTAGTGCGCCTTTACACTTATTTAAATTCAGTTTAGATGGCATCTCCTTTTATGCGATAACAATAAATGCATTATACACTTTAGGTAAAAATAAACAATCAAAAATGTAAAAGCTATAGGACCGACAATACATCAAAATTACTTCAGTATTCTGGAAATTGACAAAGCATCAAAAATTAGAGAAATATAAATTCTTTTAAAATACTAGTACTTTAAGTCAGAATAGGAAAGGCTGTGTCTTTGCTGGGACTTCTCTTTTCCACCCCAGCTAAGCCAGCAAGAACTACAGAGGATAGCAGCAAAATCTAGGAGCTTGCTGCTAGGGGGCAGAAGTGAGTTGGGGTGGAAAGTAGAGTTTGATCCTTCAAGGTTACCAGGTAATGCTGATGGCATACATAAGAAATGAACCAAAACAAAAACAAACAAAACAAAATGAAATAAAAAACCCCCACAGCTTTGACCATGTGGTACACCTGCTGAAACTTAAAGGTTAATTCTTAAAAATAATGGAGCTGTGGAATTATTGAGATAATCTCTGCACAAATTCCTGGTGACTTAGAAGATTTAGTTATGAATTACAGAGATGTGGGGGCATGTAAAGTAAAAACAGAGGAAAAAAGAACTGGATGCATTTTGCAGAGGCTCCTCAAAGCATGCACAGATTTATTGGTGGATGGGAGATTTATGACCAAAACTTCAGCCCTGATCATTGATGACTACTAATCGGTGAAAATGCATGCACAATTCCAATCCAAGCTAAATATTAAAAATAAGAATAAAAATGACCAGTGGTAAAAATGGTCAGAGCAATGTGGACCATTAAATTTGTCATTCTAAATCTAGGCAAGTTATGGAAAAGAAACTCAACAATGCTCAGAAAAGTGAAATAGAGTTCAAAGAGAGGTACAAGAGTGTATTATGTAAAATGTTCAGTTTTCAATTTGAAAAAAATTCTGAAAAGCAGAAAAGCAGAAAAAGCAGAAAAATTCTGAAAAGCAGAAAAGTGTAACTAATATTAAGAAAACAACAACAAAAATAGTCAGTGGATGCTGACTCTGACTTATCCTAAAGATTGACTTCAAAGCAGTTATTAAACAGACATTCAAGTAATTGTTTTTCATCTATGCTCAACAAGATAAAAAGACAAATATAAAAATAATGACTCAACAAATAGGGATGTTAAATAGAGAATGTATGAAAATGATCGAATGGAAATTCTAGAAATGTAAAGTACAATAACCCAATTGTAAAATACACTTCATGGGTCAAACAGAAGTTTAAGAGGGCAGAAGAATCAGTGAAAGAGAAAAAAGATTAACTGAAATTAATCCACCTAAAGAATAAAGTTGAAAAAAAAAATGATCAAGACCTCAGAGACAGATAGGTCAATGTGAAGAATACTAACAAATGTGTAATTGAAAGGAGATTATCTGAAAAAAAAATGAAGAGATAATTGCAAAATCTTTTGAATATTAATGAAAACATTATTCTGCAGATAAGAGGAACTCAATGAAATCTGTTCAGGATGAACACTGTTACATTTCTTATTGAACATATTAGAGTCAAAATGTTGAAAGACAAAAAGAAAATCTTAAATGCATCAAGGAAAAAATGGCTTCCTGTACATAGAGGAATAATAATAAAGCCACTGACAACTTATCATCATGACCCATAAAGGCTGGATGACAGTGTAATGACATAATTAAATGCTGAATAAAGAACAAAGGATGACAATTGAAAATTGTATTTTCATTGAAAATATTCTTCAGAAATGAAGGAAGAGTAAAAATATTCATTGCTAAACAAGGACGGATTCATTAATAGCAGATAAGTCATATATGCCTTAGAAGAAATTCAAAAAGAAATCTTTTAGAATCTCAAGAAATAACAGTAGACAGCAACTTGAGTCACAAATAGGAATGAAACCCTCAAACATAATAAGGTCACCTTAGGAATGAACATTCCCGGGACCAAAACTGCTGAACATAAAAAATCAAACCATTAAACTCATGGTTTAATGGTTTCTTCAAAAGATCTTGATAAAAAGGAGGAAAATATGAACATAAGTAATTCAAAATCTAAGCTCTTGGGACTCTAAAATATTTTGAACCTTAAGGGAATATGATTATGAGACTTGAATCACATAAGCAGGCAGCTGTAGCCCAGGTAGCTGTGACCTTTTCATCTCTGATTATAGATCAGCCTTCTCCTAACTAAATTATTTTATAAAATGTTGTGAGTAAAGAGCACCAGGGGAGACATCTTCCGTCTTAACTGTTGATTTTCAGTATAGTTTGTCTTCCCTCTTTCCTTTCTCATACAAAGAATTCATGCCTATCACATTGTCTAATATGCAAAGTTAAATATATTCTTTTTAAATTGGAAAGGAAATGAAAACAAGCTTTAACTAGTTAAATGGCTGAACCTCATGGACTAGCCTCTTATGAAAAATGTTAGAATCCTACTAATTCCTCTGTTTTCTGCCTACTTAAGCATTTCTCTGGAATAGGGACCACATTTTGCTGCACTCCATGGTTCTCTTTTCACTTGAAAATGCATGAATGAATTCATAATCTATGTGTATTTGACTTAATAAAATAAAACTTAAAAAACTGAATTCTGATTCTTTCAACCATTTAAATTAATAAGCTTAAATAATGTTAATAATGTTTTTAGATGCATTTCAAAATGTACTCATTTTTATAAATTACATGATTTTTATTTCTTACATAATAAAATTGATCTAAATGGTGTCCCTAAGAATACATTTTGAAAACAAAGAAATTAAAAGGAATCAAGTTTGCCATCAGTCCATCTTTGAAAGAAAAGTTTCTGTTCATGTCTCTTGCCCAAGGTTTAATGGGGTTGATTGATCTTTTCTTGATGCTTTCGTTGGGTTCTTTGTAGATTCTGGTTATCAGTCCTTTGTCAGATATAGAGCATGCAAATATTTTCTCCCACTGTGTCCTTGATTGTGCAGAAACCTGGATATAACTGGAGACCATTCTCCTAAGTGAAGTATCACAAGTGTTGGAAAAACAAACACCACATGGCCTCAATACCAAATTAAAACTAATGGATCAAAACCGATACACTCATGGAAGCAAAACTCAATGAAATTTAACTTAGGAGAAAGGGAACGAGGTGATGGGTAAATTCTCACCCAACAGTTATATTGCACAGGTATATAGCACACTTTCTAGGTGAAAGACACACCTATAACATTCACTTTAAATATACAAGAGTAAACTATGTAACCAAACTCTATATACCTCCATAATCATCTGAAATTAAAAAAATAAAGTGTGCTCATTTATGTTACAGCTTATCCTCTGGGTCATCAATGACACAGATGACGTCAGGACCATGGTAGACATACAAGCCAGTTCTCTCTGTTGTACAGACAGGATTGTCTATGCTTGGAACCACCACTTGAGGGCATGAAGACCTGCTGCCCCTGCTACACTAAAAGCTGGTGGCTTAATCTCCATCCTCATATGACTTTCCTTCCTGTTTTTCGGCAACTCACAGTAATTGCCTAGGTAATATGGTCTTGGTCTTAAACCTACTTAGACAAAAGTAATTCTCAGAACGTTCCATGACCATCATCTCATGTTTATCCTAATTTAGGCTACAATTCCAAGGCTGTGCCCTTTATTAGAGGAGAAAAAAGAGAACAGAAATTTTTAAATAATAACATATAGGATAATTTGCCATAGATTTCATTCTAATTTAAGAAGCCAAGGACAAAGTAGAATATGTAGCTGCCCCCAAAAAGAATAATGTGAAATCCATTCAATTCACTGGGCCTTAAAGAGAACTATACCTTTGAACAAGGACATATGGGAATGACACATCCTTTGAGGAAACATGGTGTTTTCTGTGTATCTGTAGTAAGATGGTCATTTAGTGGTCTTGATGATGGGACAGGGACAATTTGAAATGTTTACAATAACTTTAGCATGAATTCAAGAGCAATGTTTTGGATTGAAAAAATGAACAATTTCAAACAGAAATATTATAATTAGTACTTTGCCTCAATCTCTACAAAAACAAAATATGGGCTGGGTGTGGTGGCTCACACCTGTAACCCTAGCACTCTGGGGGACTGAGGTGGGAGGATTCTTTGAGCTCAAGAGTTTGAGGCCAGCCAGAGAAAGTACAAGACACCATCTCTACTAAAAATAGAAAACTTAACTTGGGCCTTGTGGTGGGCACCCATAGTCTCAGCTACTTATTAGGTAGGCTGAGGCAGGAGGATCACTTGAACTTAGGAGCTTGAGTTTACTGTGAGCAAGAGTGACACCATGGCACTCTACCTAGAATAAAAAAGAAGATTCTATCTCAGAAAAAGAATAAAGTATCTATATGAAACATGTCTAATGCCTAACATTTTGACAGAAAAATAAAATAAAATTAGTATTAAAAGAAGACATTATTATCATTATAGCAAAACATATTTTCCCTTGAATGATTTGAAGGTAAGTTGAAGAGCTGACAGAACCACACTCCAAGATTTTACTACCCATTTCTTACAAATTAAAATTACACTTCATAATTCTATACAACCATGAAGTCAAGAAATTTGCATTAATATATTTCTTTACCTAATCCTCAGGTCCATTTCCAGTTTTGACAATTGTCTCCATTATTTCTTAGTAACAGTAATCCAATCCAGAAGGACCTGTTACCATATCACTTTAATTTCCTTTGATGTAGAACAATCCTACAGTTATTCCTTCACTTTCCTGATCTTATCACTTCTGATAATTACACATCAACTACTTCATTGAATATTTATCAATTTGGATTTGTTTTTTCTCAAGGATAGATTTAGGCATCAATGTTTGGCAGGAATATCCTGGGTTGATCCTGTGTTTTTCTCACTGCGTTCCCCTAAGGGGTCTATGAAATTAATCAGTCCCATTGCTAATCATGTCACTTCAATTTCTGGTTTGAAGAGAGGGGAGGATGAGTGGAGAGAGGATAATTGGTGGGACTACACTTATGGTGCATCTTACAAGGTACGTGTGAAATTTACTAAATGTAGAATATAAAGGTCTCAACACAATAACTAAGAACATGCTGTAAAGGCTGTGTTAACCAGTTTGATGAAAATGTTTCCAGTTGTATATAAAATCAGCACATTGTACCCACGATTGCATTAATGTACACAGCTGTGATTTAATATTTAATTTTTTTAAAAAGTCTGTCAGACTTTCCCTTGAAATTACTAAGAAATTATCAAAAATTTCTTTACTATTTTGAAAAGCATTTCTTACCCCATTTCTTACCAAAACATCACTGTGCAATGAAGAGTGTATATCTCTTCAATGCATCATAATGTTATAATTTATATTTAATGTTTACATTCCCCAAATTCAGCCATGGGGAGTTTTAAACTAGTGGATTCTCTTCACTTTTGACATAATCTCATTATCCTCTTAGGACATCAAAGGTTCTTAGACAACATGGTCCAAGGTCCTCCTGTATTTTCCCTGTCCTAGACCTGGAATCAGCCATTTCTCCAAGGATCACTGGCTTCTTTCAGTGGGGACCTGTAGGAACAATGCGTGCTTATTAGAACTGGGATATCATTGCTTTGAAATCAGGAAAATTTCTTTGTCATCAACCTATTTATCGATTCATCAGTCCACCCATATCTATATTTATATACATTGGTGAATTTACACAGATGGCCTACTTTCAATCCAAAACCACACTCTATTCTGAAATAAATTTATAGACAAAATGTTCATTTCCTTATACTGTAGCTGCTTTCTTCAGTGATGAGCATCTTGGTTCCAGCTATCCCTAATGCATTCATTTACGTGATCAGCAACTCTCCTGGATAAAACCAATCTCCTGTTGTCACTGTCACCTGCACTCTTATTGCAGACACTGCCCACCACCATATTCAAACATTCTGCTCAGGCTCTGATAACCCTGCTAGGTTGCCATAAACATTGCTTCCCAGGCAGAGAGACCTCATTATTTTTCCTGGGACCAATAGCTGTATTGGAACATCTCATACTTCTCAAAACTTTCCTCATCTTACTCCATCTTCACACCTCCAACACCTCACACAGGTCTCCCTGTCCACCCCACATAAATGCCCTGTCCACATGTAGGGATTCCACCTTTACCTCCCTGCTTGGGTGTCTCCTCACTTGAAACAGGACTCAATGACTAACCCAGCCATTGAGAACTGTGTTTTCTTAGAAACTGAAAGAATTTGGTGTAGAATGAATATGTAGGTGTAGGCCACACTGTAGATTCACAGGTATACATACATGAGCAGTATTTAAAAGAAGCTCTGTCTCTGAAAAGAATTTTGTTTAAAAAAATTCTTTTAAAACTCTTTTGTTAAAAAGAGTTTTAAAGCAATAATTTCAGGAGCTCAGAGAACATCTAGCATGAAATAGTTTTATAGTATGTATAGCTAGAAACGTAGCCAAGATTGTTCCAATGTGGAGGGAGGAAATTCCTAACCAACACTGACTTGGTTGCTTCCATCACTCCACTTCACTCTGGGTAGGACTGAGCATTCAGAAAGGAAGGAGGACCAGGGCTTAGCTGGAGATGACAAGATAGCAGAGGTGAATGGCAGTGTATGGGGATTTCCTTACAAATTATGACAGGTGCATGTTTTCTGTTCCTCTTCAACTCTACCGCATCTCTGGATGGTAGTGCTGAGAACGTGCCACACTCATATAGTCAGGCAAGGAGAGCAAAGAAAAAGGATTGTGGACTCAATAATAAGCCCAGTTACCAAAAGCAGGGAGCCTGAAAGATACCTGTGAGATTCAGCAGTTGTGATAGATCTGTGGACCCTATCTCAGAAGGAGAGAGAGCAAGAGAAGCGAGACATGAATCACAAAGTATCCATAGAAAATTCTACTCACAG
The DNA here is from genome assembly GCA_963575145.1 of Galago senegalensis. Taxonomy (NCBI): domain Eukaryota; kingdom Metazoa; phylum Chordata; class Mammalia; order Primates; family Galagidae; genus Galago; species Galago senegalensis. The sequence goes on from CAUYTI010080219.1 coordinate 21,625, forward strand.
GACAGCAGCCTAGTTGTGTCTGTAGTCCCTAGGAAGAAACACGTTCTGCACAAACAAATTTGTGTTGCCCTGATGTGATCTGACACCCCCGGGGACAATGGGCCTGTTCAGAGTCACTGAGATGAGCCAGCCCTGCGGCTGTGCCCATCCTGCCCTCCCCATGCTGATTTGCATGTTACAGGGCACAGGCCTCTGCCTGGAGACTTATTAAAAAGCTGGTCATACACTGTGCAGGAGTCAGTCCTGTCAGGACACAGCATGGATGCCAGGACACCAGCTCAACTCCTGGGGCTCCTGCTGCTCTGGCTCCCAGGTAAGGAGGGAGAATATCGGGGATTTACTCAGCCCATGTGGTCAGTCCTGCCTGGCTCCTCAGGAGGGTTCTCTTACAATTTTATTAATAAGATGAATTTTTGCTTTTATGTTTCTAATCTCAGGTGCCAGATGTGCCATCCAGATGACCCAGTCTCCATCCTCCCTGTCAGCGTCTCTAGGAGACACAGTCACCATCAGGTGCCAGGCCAGTCAGAGCATTAGCAATGAGTTAAGCTGGTATCAGCAGAAACCAGGGGCATCTCCCAAGCTGCTGATCTATGCTGCATCTACTTTGCAATCTGGGGTCCCCTCAAGGTTCAGAGGCAGTGGGTATGGGACAGATTTCACTCTCACCATCAGCAGCCTGCAGGCTGAAGATGTTGCCTCTTATTACTGTCTACATGATTACAATATCCCTCCCACAGTGTTACAAGCATAAACATAAACCCCCCTGGGAAGAAACTGTGTGAGGCTGGGCTGCCCCAGCTGTTCCTCCTGGTGACTCCATCCTCTGAGAGTATTTCTCAGAGACACCATACTCTGAAGGCCACTGGGTGGTTTTGGTTAAAGGGGCCAAGAGCAGCCCCAGCAGCACTGACATGGCAATGACTGTCCTGTTCTAAGAAAGGAGAGCTGTGATTATACCTGAGGAGTCTGGGTGACAGGAAAGGAAAAGGTATTCTAGGTGCCCCAAGTTGGTTTTTTAATTTATAATTTCAGATTAACATGAAAGTACAAATGTTTATTTTTTTTAATTTTTTTTATTAAGTCATTTGTACATACATCATAGATACATTTATGCCATCATGGGATTCAATGTGTTGATTATTTGGAGTGCTTACATCCTACCAATTAACATAGCCTTTACCTCATTTACCCAATTACAGGATTAAGACATTTGTGTTCTACACCTGAGGGATTCAACTTGTACTTGCAATATGCTCCATGTTTAGATTGCACTGTTTTCTTCTTAGGTAAAGTTCACATTATAACTGAGCCTTTACCCACTCAGTATGCTAAATACTCCCACAGTGTGCACATGAGTTGAAAACCAGCCAATCACTCTCCCTCCTCCACTTTCCGGATTCCCTCATCTCCACCCCTCTCTCAAATACCCTTATGTTTATCTTCCTGTGAGTGTGCAGTTGTTTATATGTTGGTTTCATATTAGTATTGAGTACATTGGATAGTTGTTTTTCCATTCTTGTTATACTTTATTCATTTATTTTTATTTCTCATTATACTTCATTAAGAAGAACAGGTTTCAACTCCATTCAGGTAAACAAAAAAGACATAAAGTCTCCATATGATTGCTGAGTAGTTTTTAATGGTATAATCCACAGTTTGCTAATTCATTCATGACTGGATGGACACTTGGATAAGTAGAGCAGCAGTAAACATTCAAGTTCAAATATAATTATTGTAAAATGATTTTTTTTTCTTCTGGACAAATACTTAGTAATAGGATTGTGGGATCAAATGGAAGGCATAAATGAAGGCTACTTATTTGTGTACATTGATGTGTATCCTTGATTTTGCCATATTTCTTTATCAATTTCAGGAGTCTTGGTAGAGTTTTTGGATGTTTCTAAGTATAACATTATGTCATCAACAAAGAGTGATAGTTTGAGTTCCTCTGTCCCCATTTGGAAGAAACTACATTTTAGGGGACCGTTATGTGAGACGAATGCATTTTTTTCCTCCAGTGTGGCCTTTTAAGAAACCACGTAGGGGCAAGACACTATTAATAGAAGATCTTCACCCAGCTAACACAAGCAGTGTAACCTGCCTCATTGTACACACAGCGATTTCCCAATAATACAAAAATGAATAAAAATAAAAAAAATCCATGTAAAGACACATGTTGCAAAATACTCCCATCTTTGCCATCTAATTAATTAAATATTAAAATTATTTAAGATGTTAAAAGACAAAAAACAATATTATTGGTCAATAGCAGGCTTAAATATTTGGCTATGAAACTTTGTGTGGGGATTTTACTCACTCCTGTACTCAGGGTGAGGAGGTTGTGTCCTGAGTACTCATTGCCATTCAGCTTTGACACCAGATCAGACACAATTCATAAATAGAGATAAACTCAGTGACCTGCAATAGAGCCCCCAGCTGAGCCCTGCCTCCATCTGACAAATCATTAACATGAAAATCCATGAAAATGAGAATGCAGGCTTAGTGTTATAAGCTACTAAGTTTTCAGTTGTCTAAAGTCACTAATAGGCAAATGTTAACCAATAAAATATCTGGCCATCCACATAAATGGATTTTATTAAAATATGGCCGTACAAGGGACTTTAAGAAATGCAAACATTGAAACCTAATTCTTGATACTCTGAAACAATAAAAAATAAATTAAAATAAAAATTAAAAAATAGAAAAATATGACCTTAATGTAATTTTTAAGAATCCATTTACAAACATATCATCCACTACAAGTGAATAATATTTGACCATAAAGAGCAAAATTTACTTCATTTAAGGAAATGTACATTTATGTTTATAATACACATGTAGTTGCATAACATTATATTCATTTGATACATGGTTAACTCTGCATGTTTATGTATACATTCATTCAGGTCAAAATAAGGTTAATTTTCCAGGTTAATCTAGGTGCCTCCCTCTGTTTTTGAATTATTTGTGAATTTGGAGATACAGTATTGCCTTGCTATTTATCAGAGGTTCATCCTGGACTGAGATCACAACCTGCTATCATCAAGGATACCCTGGAAGAATAGAAATCATAACAGTGAGAAGTCTACAAGGTTTACATATCATAACCACTCTGCAAAGCATGATAAGCCATTCAGTGGCACAGTCTCATAGACTATTGGTTCTGGCAGATGATCAGGCCTTAGAAGAAACACAACTGAAAGATGGGAGACAAAAAGGCTTGGAAAACTATGACTGCAATTCTCAAAATAAGCCCAGGCAAAAAACAAATGTTTCCCAAGTAAATGCTCCCCTAAAGGTTATTACAGAACAGGAGTTTTTTAATAATTAAGATAATATCTCACATAGACTTAAGGCAGTCACCTCTCCCAGCTCTCTTAGCCAAACTGTTGAAACCACACCATGGAGGCCTATGTGTGGCCTTAACAATGTGGATTTCAACTAATGGAACCTCACTTGGCTACTGAGCATCCAATATGCCAAGAGTCTTGACCCCTCCTCAACCCCTAACATTGGGGATCAGACTAATAACTGGTGTTAAGTCATGACAGTGGACCAGCAGGACTCTCCAGTTTCTCCCCCAGTGTTATACTGCTGAGCCTAAATCTGCCTCCCAGGCTGGTTGTGCAGTGAGATTATGAGCTCCCAGCCAGCTGCACTCCCTGAGGTTCATTCAGTGGTACAGGGTCTATTTCTCGAAATAGTTTACAGCATTTACAAGTCCTGCATGGGACTCTAGTCTTCTGAAAACTTTGTTTCCTTGACAACCCAAAGCCCCGAAACTTTAAATAAATCTAAACTGATGTTTGTAGATCAGGCCTGCAACAAAATTCATGTTTGCCTGGTCTTTGTGTCTCTCCATTAGATGAGGTGTCTTTAAAGGCAGAAAATTAGGGAGAGATGGTTTGTAATTATTTTGTGCTTTTCTAATTAGTTATGATAGTTTCTCTGTAGATTACTGCATTTTCTCTGAAACAATTCTTTCATTTATGACTCTGAATCACATCAAAGCTGTAATTGTTCTCTGGAGTCTTCAGTCTGACCTTCTGCTCCTCAGCCTAGACAATGTGAAAAGCTGTGTTGAGTGAACCTCCATATTTTTATAATCTAATTTCTCTTCTTCTTTCTCCAGGCTGTCAGTATTTGTATACAAATGGCCATCACAGAATCATTTGTCATTTAAGAATAAACATAGTTTATTTCTTCAATATTTTTGATCAAGCATCCAATGTTTAAAGAACAAAATTCTGGGGAGGAGGAAATGCAATTATAGGCTTAGATAGGAATAGATGGTTCCCAATAAAGTGGGCATACAATCAGATAGGAGGAGGGCAGAAGACGCTCTCTGGGTTCCTATTGCCCAAGACTTCCTTATGGAAAGACTTTCA
>CAUYTI010080220.1:0-66841 GCA_963575145.1 Galago senegalensis
CTGTGGTCCCAGCTACTTGGGAGGCGGAGGCAGGAGACTCGCTTGAGCCCAGGAGTTGGAGGTTGCTGTGAGCTGTAATGCCACGGCACTCTACCCAGGGGGACAGCTTGAGGCTCTGTCTCAAAAAAAAAAAAAGAGTCAGGGTATCTGAGCAACAAAGTGGGAGTGCAACGGCATCATCTGAGCTCACTGCAGCCTCAAACTCCTGGCTCAGGTGATCCCGCTGCTTCAGCCTCCTGAGTAGCTGGAACACGGGCACACGCCATCATGCCCAGCTAATTTTACCATTTTTCTGTAGATATAGGGGTCTCAATAATGTTGCCTTAGCTGGTCTTGAACTCATGACCCCAAGTAATCTTGCTTAAGTCTCCCAATGTACTGAGAGTACAGGCGCTGAGCCACTTCTGGACATTTCGTAAATCTTTACCATAATACAAATATTTCAAAAATTTCAAATACACCCTGTCATTTAAAAAATCATAAGGAAAAATTTTATATTTAAGTTTAACTGGTAATTAAAAAAAGTCATTAACATTTATTAGTTCAAGTAAAAATTTTTTTTTATACGAAAGGTCTTTATTGGTGGGACGAGGGAGGGAAGCTGCAGAGTAGCACTAAAGAGGGGAGAGAGTGGGGAAGAGAAGAGAGAGAGAGTAGAGAAGAATGAGAGGAAAGAGAAGGAAGGCAGAGAGCAGAGAAGGAAGACAGAGGAAGGTGGGAGAGAGAGAGAAAATCAGTTCAAGTAAAATTAACAGTAAATTACATTAAACATATATACATACGCATGTATATGTATGCTCATGTCTATGCCTGTAACCCCCATACTTATCAAAAACTCCCCTCAAACAAAAAAAATCTGTGAAGAATCCTAACTTTATATTCATATTAAGGCAGTGTACAGAGAAAAAACTCGAACACGACTAAAAAAAGCCAAATCAAGAAAGGAAATGGAGTAGAGGTTTCAGGAGATATTGTGTACTTCTTTTACAGATGACAGCAATAAGCAACAAAGCAGCCATCTGATTTTGTCTAATACAAAAGCATTTAAAAGAAACTAGACAAAATAGGTGGGGCTTTAAGGAACAGAGTTAAAAATCAAACAACTAAAGAAAAATGCTTATGTTCAAATCAGCAAAAGATAATAACAGACCCAGATTTAATGTTATGGTTTTGTTATTACCATCATCATTATCATACCCCCCAAGCTAGAGTCCACAAAGAAAGAAAGAAAGAGATAAATGGTCTTCACAGTCTGGGCCAATTAACTAAAAGTAAGCTTAACACTTAAGAGAATTCATGAGAAAAACATCTAAATACTAGAGATGAATAAAACAAACAATTTTGGGGAAAACAAACCATGGCATACTTATTTACACGTATTCTGTTACAAAGGGATAGTAAAGGAACAAGAATATAGTGAACTTTCAGCACTGTTAAGTAGCACACTGTGAGTTTTAATTGTCTTACATAACATTCTTAATAAAAAACTGGGACTGTATACAGGGTGGCCATAAAGTTCATGTGCAATTTAAAATAGTGTGCAATTTTAGACTGCACACGAGCTTTATGGACACCCTGGATACAGTCCAGTTCAATCTAAAGCTTAAGCAAGACAAACCGGACCACTGCTTCAGAAGGTGGTCACCTAATAGCTACGGAGCAACTTGAGGGCTCAAGAAGGAGCAGGAGAGAGGCTAAATATCACTAACAAAGTAGATAAAATAATTAAGATGTATTTATTAATTCTGCAGATTGTATTAGCTTCATAATGGGTTACTAGCATGCTGAAAAAAGAGGATTTCCAAGCTGAGGAATGGTTATTTTTCTTTACAAAAGAAAAATAAAATAAATCCTAATGATAAATAAGCTTAATGAGCTAATGCATCTGTTCACAAATTTAGCAGTACTCAAAAGAATTTAACAGATTATCAAAAATAATCATTTTATTTCACTATTGTCTCCTGGGACCTGTCTGGTTCTGGGTCCCACATTTTTTAAATAATAGACTAAACACTCAACAACCAGGAAAATCATTACAAAACCACCAATCAACAATGGTGCTTACTAGGGATGAAAAAGCATTCAATCAGAAGAGAAGATAAAGGAATGGAAACTACCTTTACAAATGACAAATGCAAAGTAAACACCACGTATTTCTTCTTATTCATCCACTCAGCTATTATTCAGGACCATTATAAGCCAATAGGATATAGAAAGGAGAAAATGAGTTAAAATGGCAGCAAATAAGAAACACAGTGGAAATTCTCAGCAGGAATGGGGTTTAAACTTCAGAAAAAGTGAGCACTGAAAGATTCTGGTTTCTATCCTTGGATACTCTTGTATGTCTGTTAATTCAGGAAGAGATGTTTCTAGATATGGGAAGTGAAACAAGAAACAATTTCTGAAGTTTAAGCTGTATAGTAAGCAGCATAGCATTAGTGCAGAAAGTAGAAGTTAATTTAAAATTTTTGGTGGAGTAGGAGCCATGACAGAGGCAAGTAAAAGTATTTTCTCAAATTATGAACAAGTAGGGCAGAGGTTCTCGACCTGTGGGTTGCAACCCCTTTTTAACAATGAAAATATACTGCAGCATTCGGAAGGTTGAGAACCACTGAACTAGGGAAAGGGGACAGATATGTTAATTGATCTATAAATGTTTCTTACAGAAGTGAAACCCCTCACCTGAATCCATGGCTCAGCCAAATCTTTGTAAGCAGGAGGGATTTGCTGAGTTCCATAATGAGTAAGGTTGAAGTTGCTCTCTTGATTCCTTCTTTGTGCTCCAGCCAAAGGCTGCTGCAGGATGGTCTGCTGCTGTGCAGCTCTCAGGGGAGAAGGGGAATCCACGGGGCTTGACAACTCATGGCTAAAAGGAAAAATAACAAAACTTGCTAAAAAAAAGAACATTTTAACTTTTTTATTAAACACACATAAATCATTAATTCAAATTTATTACCTATAGAAATCGTGGGATCTCCACTTAGACCTACAAAGGGGACATATTAAAGGTTCTCTATTTCTTCTACATTCCTCTGCCCCTAAAAAATAAAGAAAACAAATCATAAAAAAATACAACTGCTTAACATTATTTTTATGTCATAGTCGTTCATAGTAATTAGTACAAGATTTACATGAAAGGACACTCAAAAACTCATCTGACTGAATACTTATCTGAAAACAGGCAAATAGCAGGTTAAATTACTCTGACGCTCATACTTTGGAAATGCTATTTTATTAGTTGAGATAACAACTATTTTCTAAAACGTTCTGCCCCATTTGATTACTTAGGAAGGTCCCCCCAAACTAGGCCTTCTGAACGCCTGTCCAGGCTTTCTTCCACCTCCTTCCCCTTCATGCATACTTTCTAGGCTCAGACTGTTTCTAACTCTATATGCTCCCTTCCACTACCGCAAGTATCATAATATACTGTGTTTCTTTGTTTGCTCACACTGTTCTAACAGACTCCAATTTGTTGAAAAACTTCACATAGGACCTAGATATACATTTTTTCTTCTCTCAACAACTTCTCTAAGTGATAATCTTAAATAATCCAGCCAGCACACAGCGCAGCTTTGCTGAGTCAACACAGGGCGCAAAGGAGCCACGTACAGATGGACATGCAGTGGTGGTGCAGCTTGTTCCTGCAGCCATCCTCACACACTGTGAGACTCTCTTCGTCAAGCATGCCCAGCAAGCAAATAGGACACATCTGCTCCTCTTCATCTTTTATGCTACAAAAAGAGAAAGCAGAAGTATTGAGCACAAAAGAATCTAAGACAGAATTAATGTCATGCTAAAAGCAATTTCTGCTTCTGATTATACATTTTAAGAGCATCTCATATAACTATTTGAGATACTTATTTCTGCTATTAATACACAGTAATTTTACATCAGATTCACATACCAATGTATTTACATAGATTGTGCATATGAGTTAACCTGTCCTTGGTATGAAAACAATTCAATATATAAACTGCAATCTTATAAAGAGTGTCTGTATCCCCCAATTCTGTATTATATCTTCTGAATAAACAAACTAAAAGGTTTGACTATATCCAAAAATACACCACTTGATACTACTTCCAAGTACTGGAGGACCTCAGTGCTCATCTACTCCACACAATAAATTTAAATGCCCATTCTAAACCCTTCTGGTAGCAGTAATATAAACTGATCCAAATCTAGAAACATACATCACTTTTAAATGTATACAAACCAGTCACCTAGACTTATAGGAAGATTAATTTATAGAGATAAATGGATGAAAAGGCTCACTGAAGGATTACTTAGTATAATGAAAAAATCAAAATCAAACAAACATCAAAAAGAGGTTAAAAAATTATAGCACACCAAGATACTTTTATAAAAAGGACAGAGATCAACAGAAAAAGACAAAGAAAGATGTCCTTACTAAAGGGTGGGGGAAAAAAGCAGAAACATGAAGGAATTCTAACAGGTATAGAACAATTTCATTTATGACAAAATAAGGCAAAACTGCCACATATGATGGACAGTTATATATGTATTTGGATATTTCTAATATACAAGGTGTTTTTAAATATTAGTTAAGACAAATATCAATAAATCAATAGTAAAATGGACAAAAGAAACAAAAAAGACCAAACAAACTGGACAAGGGAGATAATAAGGCCACTGGAACAAAAAATAACCAATGAACATGAAGTGAGAAGTACACAATGTACATTAAATTAATGAATACCTTACTTAAATCTTTTTTTTTTGATAGTCTGAGTGGCAAAAACTAAATAAACTGGTAACATCTGGCCCTGATAATGGCACAGGAAAAATAGGTTCTCATATTCAGTACAGCTGGTGGGAGTAAAAACTGAGATCTCCAGAAATTTTGTTCATATTTCGTAAAATACTAAATGTCTATATCCATGACCTAAAAAATTCTACAGTCTATCATGCTATCCTACAGAAAAATTTTAAGTATGTAAACAAAATTGAGGCCAACAAATACCAGAGGTGCCCTTACTATCTATTAATTAAGGCAAGGCACAGTGTTTCTTTCTCTCTTTTTTTTTTTTTTTTTTGAGACAAGAGCCTCAAGCTATCCCCCTGGGTAGAGTGCCATGGCATTTCAGCTCACAGCAACCTCCAACTCCTGGGCTCAAATGAGTCTCCTGCCTCAGCCTCCCAAGTAGCTGGGACCACAGGTGCCTGTCACAATGCCCGGCTATTTTTTGGTTGCAGCCATCATTGTTGTTTGGCAGGTCCAGGCTGGATTTGAACCTGACACCTTGGGTGTATGTGGCTGGTGCCTTAGCCACTTGAGCCACAGGCCGCCGAGCCAAGGCACAGTGTTTCAACTTAATCTTATAGAGACATGAGAAGAAAAAAATAATAACATTTTGGGAAAATGTTATTGATACATAAAGTAAAAATAAAAGTGAACCGTAGACCAAAACATATGGCATGACTTTCTATTTGTTTAAAAATCACCAAGAAGAGCACTGAGGGTATGAGTGTGCATGTGTGTGTGTCCACTTTACAATGCAAAGACGTTTATTTCCTTGCTTTATACAAAGCAGTTATTTTAAAATAATACAGTGTGTAGCCAGGCTAGAGAAAAGGCTTTTGCTTTCTCTCTCTCTTTTTTTTTTGAGACATAGTCTCACTGTTACCCTCAGTAGAGTACAGGTAGCATCACAGTTCACTGCAACCTCCAACTCCTGGGCTTAAGTGAGTCTCTTGCTTCAGCTTCCGGAGTGGCGGGACTACAGGCGCCAAAACACCCGGCTATTTTTTGTTGCAGTTGCCGCTGCTATTTTAGCTGGCCGGGCTGGGTTCAAACCCACCACCTCCGGCATATGGGGCCAGCACCCTACTCCTCTGAGCCAGGTGCCGCCTTCTCTCTTTTTTTGAGATATATGGGGCCAGTGCCCTTCCCACTTGAGCCACAAGCACTGCCCCGTTTTCTCTTTTATAAATGCTTTTGTTTAAAGCTTCATGATGTGATGAATGGCTTTTAAAATCAGTAACAACACTTCCATAATAACATAAAGACAAGGCTCTGGATGCTAAAGGAGAGGTCCCAAATAAAATATCTTTGTGGCAGACCTACCATTAGACTGTTAAGTGAGAAGACTCTGCCATAACTTACCCACCTCTACAAACTCCAGTCCCTGCTAAGCTCAGGCTTTCCTCTGGGCCCAATACTGCACTTCTACTATTTTCAAACTATGATTCTTGAAAATTGTAAAATAATCAGTTTCTCAAGTACAGAAAAACTTTTCTGAAAAGCTGAACAAAGTCAAGTCACTACGTGTGACTCCTGAGGTTAAGGCACACTTACTAGTCTCTCCCTTGCAATTTGCCTGCCCTCTTTCCATAATTATAGAGCTAGTCAGGGTGCATGAACTAATGACAGAAAATTAACAGCAACGTCACAGAAATGATTTATACAACAATCTCTAGTAGAAGTATTAAAGACAAAAACGATATAAAGTCAACTAACTTTTCAAATTAGCTTATTCAAAAGAGCAAAAACAAAGTTTCACAATTTAGTGAAGGTATAAGCACAACTTATTACATAAATGTTTATTCAACCAAAAAAATACCAATCTGTGATATTTTCTGTTCATCTTTTTTCCAAGTATGTATTTTCTACATATTGTTCAGATCATTTATTTATATATATGAACTATTTCATATTATTAAAAATTTTATCATAAAATTTCACTTGTCATTAAACAACGTAATTTTTTTCTTCTGTTGTTGTGGCAAAATACACTTAAGATTTGCCATCTTAACCAAGTGTGTAGTTCAGTGGTGCCAAACACATGTGTGTATCCATCACCACCATCCATCTCTAGAACTCTTTTCATCTTGTAAAACTGAAACAATGTACCCTTAAACAGTAACTTCATAGTCTCTCCCACTACCCAATCTCTGGCAACCACATTCTACTAGATTTTGACTAAGTATCTGATGTAAGTGAAATTACACAGTATTTTTTGTGACTTGCTTAGTTCACTTAGCATCATGTCCCAGTGGTCCATTCATGCTGCAGCACAGGCCAGAATTTCCTTCCTTTTTAAAGCTGAGTAATATCCTATTGTGTATATACACCATATATTTTATCCATTCATGTGTCAATGGAACTTGGGTTGCTTCCACCACAGACACAATTTTTAATGGCAGCATAATTTTCCACTGACTAGATATATCCTGCTATAAGTATCCATTTATTATTGGTCATTTGAGCTGTCTCCATATTTTTACCTTTTAAGAAACCATTACAAACACTCTTGTGCCCATTTTTTCATATTTCAGATTATTTTCTTTTTAGCATAGGTCTGTTGAAAGTGAGCATAGAGCAAAGACTAACAAACTACAAGAGGAACAAATAAGCCTGTGGCCTACTTTTATAAATAAAGTTTTATTGGAACATACTCATGCATATTCATTTATATATTATCTACAGCTACTTTCAGGCTATAAGAGCAGAACTGAGTAGTTTCAACAGATACACAGTGGCCCACAAAATATTTAAAGTATAAAAAAAATTCACTTACAATAACACCTATTAATAACCCATTAAAATTTTTATTCTAATTTTTATGTACCTATAATACTTTTTTCATAATTCTATGTAAAACACTCATATATAAGACTTGTACATTTCTTGGATTTTTTTTCTTGAAATAAAGTACATTTACTGGATCAATGAATACAAATGTTTTAAAAAGCCATGCTACTTTTTTCTTTCCAGAAAGCTATTCCACCTAACATACAATGAAGCACATCCTTGAAAGAATTGAACTATTTTATTATTAAAGTCTCTACCTATTCTATCAACAAAAACTATCTTTTTTTAAAGTATTTCTTTAGTTATTAGGCTGACTGAACAGTTTTCTTATGTTTGTTAGTCCCTTGAAATTCTTTTGTGAATATTCTTTTGCCCATTTATACACTGAGATCCCCAGTTTTTATTACCACTTTTATTCTTTTTGGCAAAGTTTTATTAATTACTTTTTGTAAATATTTTCTTTCTTTTTTTTTTTTGGTAAATCTTTCTAATTTGTTTGTCAAAATTATTTTTTATTGTTTTTGATGTACCATTTAAAATTTTATGTTATCAGATCTCCAGATAACTTTTTTGTTTTCTATTGATAAAAATATGCAATTACATAAAACAAAAACCTACGTATCTACATAGTACAATCTCAGTATATCAAAATCATAACTTTAGTAACTTCTCCCCATGGATATATTAATCCAAATAAATCAATAGGACCTCCAAATTATGGCCAGACAGTGTCAGAAGTATCTTTCTTTCATCTTAGTGAACAACTTTCTATTTTAACTTTTACTAGTTTTAAACATGTATTATGTTTTCCAAAATAAAAACTATAGAAATGTCAATCAAAAGCAAAAAGGCTCAAGAGTAAGTTTGGGTTAGTAAGTTTGAGAAATAAAGCTCAGTTTTTTCATTTTATTTAGAAGGAATGAGGGGTATGAGTAGTCAGGATACCTATATTCTGGTGATGCCTTTGCTCAAATAAGCCGCATGAGGCTTCACATTTATCACTGAACTACAGAAACCAGAAAGTCTTTAATGTCCAAAACAATCTGTAAAACTCTAGGCTTCTAAAATCAATTCATTTAGTCAAAATTTTAAAAACTCAAACATTCACTTTTTCCATGGATTAAAAACCCTCTCTTCTTCACTGAGCGTTTATTATAATATTAGCATTTCTCCATTCTTCATGAACTTTGAGGCACTTACAATACTTAAAATATCGATGGGATGAAGATGGGACTTTACTTAGAATAGTGCTTCTCAACTGGGGTGTCGTGGGAACACATAGGTAGTGCTCTCATAAAAGCAACAGCAATCCTTTTTGAAGTAATTAAAAAATCTAACTTTTGCATTTAAATCAATTATGGAATAGAAAGAAAATTCACATGAATTACTACGATAATACTTGAGACCTGAAAAAAGATTTATATCTGTTATTTTAAGTTACCTCTTAGATTCTTTAGGCCTGTGAGTTCATTCTTATTAGCAATAAACAATGGAAAAGTTTGACAAGTACCACAGATTTTAAGTAATAATTGTGATTTAACAGCTATCATACCTCTTACTTGCAACTTATTTATTTAGAAGAGCATGCTATGTTCTCACAAGTAAAATAACTTATAATGAGGATTCCCTAAAAATATCCATGAAGTGCTAAAATTATAAAATTAAAAATCTTATATTTGGAAGTGATTTTGGAAAAACCACCTTGGCTTGTATATAATTTAGTTATAAAAGAACTACAGACATTTCCTTCATCACATAGTGCTTTAGCTTCATTGCCCATAAAACAGAAATAAAACCTACCTAATGAGAATGTTGTAAGGAAAGAATGAGACAACACACCAGGTACGTGGCACAAAGTGATGACTGATAACAGTTATGAATGATAAACCTGCTGCCTGATTTTTCTCATGAAATGGGACACTGGTTATGTTAATATGTTATTTTTCAACACTGATTTTTAGGATAAAACGTCCACATATATATACTCACAGATGACCCTTTAATATTTTTAGCCTTGATTTTAACTTGAAAGCCTAGATTCAATAATTAAAACATTTTAGAGCAACTTAACAAGTACATACTTTAAAATTACCCCTAAAATTAGGAGTAACAATTAATGCTTTTCATTCATTACAAAGTACTGACCTGTTTTCTGAACTAGATGTAGAAGTACTAGATGATGACAATGTATGAGAATTTGACATGCGTGAAACAAACTTCTGGATGGTGTTACGAGATGGAGCTTTGATCCTGGAGCTACGCCTACTGTGATATTTCTGGAACAAACTCTCAACCTAACATTGGAAAGAAGATAGTAACAATGATATCTGTGCCATAAATATACATATAAAGACTGTTAGAGTTTAAATTCTTCTTTTTTTCTGAGACAGAGTTTCACTCTGTTGCCCTGGGTAGAGGGCTGTGGCGTCACAGCTCACAGCAACCTTAAATTTCCTGGGCTTGAGCAATCCTCTTGCCTCTGTCTCCCAAGTAGCTGGGACTTTAAGGTGCCTGCCACAATGTGAGGCTAATTTTTGTTTTTAGCAGAGATGGGGGTCTCGCTCTTGCTCAGGCTGGTCTTGAACACCTGAACTCAAGCAATCCACCTGCCTCAGCCTCCCAGAGTGCTATGATTTATAAGTGTGAGCCTTTACGCACAATCCTTCAATTTTTATTTGAGTATGTTTTTCATGAAGTTGATTTAAAATAAGAACATATAGCTTACTAAGGACATTTTTATGGCAAGTCAGTGTTTATTGTTCATTCAGTCTAGAAAAAAACTTATTAGGCAACAACTCATAAAAGAATTATTTATAAGCATCAAATAATTCTTATTTACCTTCACTTTGAAAAATGATCACTGTCCATTTAAATGTAGTGCAAGGAAAAATTTTAAGATTATACCATAAAAGTTTGTTGACAATTTTATTCTAAAACATTTCTAAAAAATTACCTCGAAATTCTTTAAAGTTTTTCTCCATAACATTGGGTCTGAAGGTTCTAGTTGAAATACCCGGAGCATAACGAATAGCAGATGAATACAAAATGTTCCACGCCCACAGCTACAGTTCTGAAGAGTTAGAAAAAAACCTACAGGTCAGTAAATCTGTGGTTCTACCAGAACTTCTAAGTTACCACGTTTAAAAAATATTGCCAAGTTTGTTATACTACAGTTTCTATTAATTCAAATTCTTCATTGTCCTCATATGCAAGAACACTCTACATCTTACTCCATGAATTAATCTTTTAGTTTTTGCTGAATTTATTAAGTAGATCAAATTTGTAGTCCAAGGTACATTAAGTCATAGTAAAATACTCATAAATACATTAAAGAAAAATACTAGCCTCAAATACATTTTAAACTCACTTTAGGTTATTAAAGGGAATTAACTGATTTAAACTTATGAACATTATGGTATATAAATTCAAGTCAGTACCAAATGCTATATAGTAAAACAGTGACAAATCCTACCTGAGGCCCAATAAACACCCGGTATTTATTGTCTGGGCTGTCTCCTCCAATCAGGAAAGAGTTGGGTCCTATTTGCTGTAGTAAATACAGCCTGGCCCGCATCACTTTGTTCACACGGCGGTTTGTCTCCTCGGGGCTATATGGTGAGAAGCCATCTGGTGAAGGGGCTCTTCGAGGTGGTGTGATTCTGCCACTCTGAAACTTCACAACATTATCATTTACTGGGTAAGTCTCTCACTTCTTGATAAGAAACTATTATCCAAACAGGTCATACTGGACAGTCATGTAGCAGATTATATTCTGAAAAAATAACTCAACATATAAAATATGATGAAACAAAGTAAGGCAATATACACTTGCCTGACATGCTCCTCTCAAGTGAACTCTCAAAATCCCAGTCATTCCTATCATTGATGATAAATACGAGAGACAACTACGGGGTAATTTTACAAATTATTCTAGAAACATTTGAATTCTTTGAAAAGTACTATGTAAACTAAAATAAAAAGCATAATAAGTACACACCATAAGTAGGCAAAATGATTCTGTCTAGTGGTAAAAATTTACAATCTCACATCCTGGCATCTATGTAGGGCTTTATCAGATGCTCGTCTATTGCTGGTAATTTACAAACACTGCTACAACTCTCCTCCCAAGGTGCACTTTGTAGAGACTCTTCCACAATTAAAACACCTCACTAGAAGCAGACAGAAACGCCGTCATCTATGAAGGTAATATGCCTCATTCTCACTATGCTCTACTAATTTTCCTAGGACTTGATCTTTTCATCAATGTCCAGTAGAAATTCCAGTTGTTTAGGATACCTAATAAATAGTTAAAAATTTCTGTGTGGACACAAATGTTCACAGCAGCATTATTCACAATAGCTTAAAGGTGGAAACAGCTGACGTGTTCATCAACTGACAAAATGTAGTATACCTACATAGTACAGTATTATTTTGCAATTAAAAATGAATATAGTACTAACGCATGCTGTAACATGGATGAACCTTGAAAACAAGGTATCAAGTGAAAGATGCCAGTTGGGTAAGATCACCTATTACACAATTCCATTTATATAAAATGTCCAGAATAGCTAAATTTTATATAGAGATAGAAAACATATCAGGAATTGTCTAGGGCTGGGGAGAGTACTAATGGAAAACTTCAGACAAAATAAATTTATGAGTTTATTTGAGTAAATGATTCATGAACCAGGTAGCTCTCAAAACAATAAGACGTTCAGAGAACTCTGATGTAGCATCTCGAACAATCAGTTTCTATAGACTGAACACAAAGCAATGTGTTTGCCTCAAGAAGTTCCTAGTTACATAACCAATAGGCTGGCTGGTTGCTCACAACTGGCTAAAGCTCAGTTTGGTTTTTGGGCAGAGAAACAATTTTAGGTTAATGGTGTCTGGATTAGTTTGCTGAAAAACTGTTCATAGGGCTGGGGTTTCTTCTGGGGCTGATAAAGATGTTTAAAAAATCATAGCAATGGCTACGCAACTCTGTTAATATACTAGAAAACGTTGAATTGTACAATTTAAATTGAATTATATAGCAACAAAGCCATTATTTAAGGCAGTTGCTAAAAAGTAAAAAGAAACCAAAAAAATACACTTGCGCATGTCACTGGATACGCCCACAGAGCTGCAAGATGATGTATGCAGAGAAAAGGTTAGGAAGACTATAGGTGTCCAACAGGCACAACTGAAGCAGCAGCCTTGGTCAACACAGCTTCAGTAGATGGCACGGGAGCTCAGATAAACCACTTCTGCTAAGCCCTGTCTACTTTGCAGATTGATTAGCAAATAACTGATTGTTACTATTTCAAATAAAATCAGTAGTTTATTTAAAGGCATTTCAACATATAGTCAGCAAATACTGTTGGGTATCTTTGGTTCTACTGCAAAAACTTTTACTGTAAATATACCTTTTAAAAATTTTATTGCTTTAACAACTGCAGATCTGAAGAAAACCAGATCCTTGTGATCACTATCTCAACCATTCTTCCACTCACTCACCTGCTCTTTGACATGCATTTCCACCAGTAGAAGTCTCTCTCACGAATTTACCACCTATTTTTTTGGAAATATCCCTGATGTTTTGCCTAATACAAAAGACAACTGGATTCTCACTGCTGCTTCTGTATTCAATCTGCTGTGATATGATACTCTGAATAAGTATATGAAAAAAACCCTTGCCTCACACATATAGCAGTAAAGAGTATTTTAATAGCCTTTTGAAACTATTCTAAATGTTCTTCTTTGGTGCTACACCAAAGCTGAAAAAGTGGTTTCTTAAAAGTAACTGTAATACAGAATCTGAAACCACATCAACAAACTCTTCCTATAGGTACATCAAAAATCCAAATGGTGTATCTTACACTTTGAACAGATCTTTAACTCATTAATGCTTTTGTTATTATCATGCACTGTGACTTGGAAAATAGTGAGTCACTAAGTTATGCATATCTCCCAAATGTTCATGTATTTCATTATACAATATTAAAAAAAATTGTATTTTATTATATAATATAAAAAAACCCCACAGCTCCTATCATCAATCTCATGAGAAAAGTCAATGGTGGATTTGAATTATCTAAAATTCTAATTTTTGCTTTGAGATCTCAAATTTATTACTGGTAAAAAACACTCTAGTTATTTCCCTTGAAGTGACAGTCTGAATTCATCCTAAAGAAAATGTCTGCCAAATACCCAAGTTAAATAATAATAGTTTGTTGGTCACTCATTCTTTCAAATAATAACGTTCCATGAAAAAACAACAGCTTAAACTAGACTGCAGCTCTAACAACTGTACAAACGTTTTTCTTTGAGGCAACTATTGTATTTTGGTATGTAGCAAAAGTGCTTTATGTATGCATCCCATTTACCACACAGAATATTAAAAAGGTGTGTATTTAATAAGAGTTGAGACTTAATAAAATTCTGTTTTTCATCAAAGGCACTCATACTTGAAACTGACATTTTTTTTCTTTACTGTCTAATACAATTTCTAGAGCTGTAGCCTTAAACTGTACAAAGGCACTGGGAACTTCACTGTAAATATCAATTCAGTGAAACGGGCAAACAACACCTCGGTTTTATTACAAAATTAGTTTTGACCTAATAAACCCCAGGAAGGGTTTCAGGAACTACCCTTTCCCCCAGGGGTATTCAGATCATATTATATTTTGAAAACTGAAGTTTCAACAGATGGCTGGATACTGTTCTATATGTTGTAAATGAATCTAAAAAATCACAGAAATGAAAGTATTTCTTGAAACATTAACTTACAGGCACTGGGGAAACTCTTTTTCTCCTTACTCCCGGAGATTCTGATTTCACTGTGCGACCTGATGGGGAGCTTCCAGGAGAAGGACTGCGGCGGCCTTTGGGGGCTGATGAAGTGGTGCTTGCCTGGCCCTCCCCTGGAGACTCAGCGGCCAAGTTATTCATTTCAGATCCATCTCCTTTAATAGGGATTGGTTTGACCACCTGAATAAAAAAAATTCCAATATTTTGACTACTTAAAAACATAAAAGGTAAGTGAATTTAAATACCATAGACTAGGACAGGGGTCCTCAAACTTTTTAAACAGGGGGCCAGTTCACTGTCTCCCAGACCGCTGGAGGGCTGGACTGCGGGCCCTGGGACGAGTCAACTGCTAAGCAGAACAGGCAGCGGCAGCAAAAATACCCGGTGAGCTGGATAAATGTCCTAGGCAAGTCGCCTGAGGCCCGCAGGCTGTAGTTTGAGGACGCCTGGACTAGGACATGAACTCAATGAGTTTTTATTATCGAATAGTATACCAATATACCAGACAATATATCAACTTTTATTCAGTACTACCTTAAGCCATTAATGTAAAAGACTATTTTTTAAGCTACACAAATTTCAGTCATTTAGGACTTATAACTAGTTAAAATGTTACAGTACAAAATTGTAGAAATGGTGTCTGTAATTACACGTCCTTCCTCATTTAACAGCCACAATCAAAAAAGAGTGTCAACAAATGTAAAAAATAAGCACTTATAACTTCTGCTGTTAGTTTATTCAACCAGATTGAGGATCCACATGTCTTTTTTCATTTTGAGACAGTCTCACTTTGTCACCCTTGTTAGAGTGCTGTACTGTCATAGCTCACAGCAACCTCAAACTCTTGGTCTCAAGAGATTCTCTTGCCTCAGCCTCCCAAGTAGCTGGGACTACAGGCGTCAACCACAACATCCAGCTATTTTTAGAGACGAGATCTCGCTCTAGCTCAGGCTGGAATCGAACTCATGAGCTCAAGCAATCCATCCACCTTGGCTTCCCAAGTGCTGGGATTACAGGGATGAGCCACTGCACCCAGCCTAGATGTCTCTTTTCTGCTTTTAGATGTCTCTTTATTATTTGTTTTCACAAAATGGAGAACACTGAAAATGCTACAGGGCATAATTTCATGTGATCAAATAGTCTGAATGATGAACAAGAAGCCATTTTGCCCTGTTTTTCCTAAAATATCACATTATAATAGGTTAGATGTATATCTCAGAAAAGCAAAAAGGCCAGAGTTTAAAGATCAACCTCTCAAGCAGAAATGCAGTTCACAAGACCTGCTTTTTAAAAAAAAAATATTAGAGCCTTCGGATTGAATTCAGCCATGACCAAAAAGCCAAACTGCAGCCTCAGCGCGCCAGGCCTCAGGGCGCCAGACCTTTCCCACTTTTCTTCCTTTTTGCTCCTGCTCTACAGCCAGCCGGTCACTGCACCCACCAAACTCACCTAACCTGCCCTTCTCCTGTGCTCCCACTCAGCTCTCCTCAGCTTTTAACACTCCATTGACATCCTACCTTTGGTGAAGCCTCCCTAACGCAGCCAGTTTGCCATTCTTTCTCTTTCCTAATTTCTTACTGCTCTTCTGCCTCTCCTGCTCATCTGGCACCTGGTCACAAAGTGCTTTGTGATATTTCATTGATTATTCTATTCTTATTTGTGTACAAGTCTTATTTTCCTATTTGCAGATATTTACACTTTACTTAATATTTCAAGAAGGATTTTTATGCAACTGACATAAAACATAAAAACAGAATCAGACCTCCCAAGTAGACTGTTATCCTCTGAAGGATAATAGGAAATCCGTAAACCATAAAATGCAGGGTGGTGTAATTAAACGTCAATGTGGTTTGTTAAGCACCTCATTCCACCTATCTCTTCCTCCTGCCTCATATACAGAAAAGGTACGTAGGTATTTGCTAGGAAGTAGACAGGGACTAATAATACCCTGGTCTTAGAAAATGGATATTCTTAGTTTGAGTGTAATAAAGGGAAAATAGGGCCAGGTGCAGTGGCTCACACCTAGAATCCTAGGACTCTGGGAGGCCGCGGCAGTGAAGTGCTTCAGCTCAGGAGTTCAAGACCAGCCTGAAAAAGAATAGATCCCATCTCTACTAAAAATAGAAAGACTGAGACAAGAAGATCACTGGAGCCCAAGAGTTGGAAGGTTGCTGCGAGCTATGATGACGCCATGGCACTCTACCAGGGCAACAGCTTGAGACATAAACAAAAAAGGCAAATGGCTGGCTTCTTTTTATAAAGTTGTGATTTATGCCCCAGGGTATTTTAAAAAAGATTTAGGCTCGTTGGAACATCTCCAGCTCAAGGAGCTCAAAAAGCACATTTAAACTTTAAATGGCTTTAACTGTTCACAAGCTCTTTATATTGATTAAGTGGAAATATGCCCCTCTAGCTGCCACTTTCTATAAGATGTTTCAACAGAACTTTCTCTTCTCTAAGATAAGTCCTTGATTTCTTCGTCTTTATCCTCTGATGTGAATAACAAATGATGAGGGGTTTTTACCACACTGCCTCATGTGAGTGATAAATGGAAGAAATGTAGAAACTTAGCTACAAAGAAAGGACCTCACAGACCACAGTAGCTAAAAAACCTGGTACACATTTATTCTGTATAGATTTATTCTGTGTATCTCCATGGGACAGACTTAGAACCAGAGGATAGACCATGTACGGCAGACTGCAGTTCAACGATGAGGGGAGCCCAAAGCCTCAGTGGTTGCTGAGATATTAAAGTCAGAGACTGGTCAGTACTGGTCAGACATCAAAGGGAACCTTCTCAGGACGATGGAAATGCTCTGTAATGACACTGTCTATCTAATAAAAGGTGGCCATTAGCCACATGTGGTTACCAAGCATTTGAAATATGACAGGACTGAGAAACTAAACCTTCACTTCTATTTATGTTTAATTAATTTCAATGTAAATTTACAAATAGGCATATGGGATGAATGTAGGGCTAAATCATTTGAAAAGGGTGCAGTTTGGACTTCTACCAAAGTTTATATGAATTTTAAGTTACCATATCTGCTTAAAAAGGACAAAACTAAACCTAGCTGGTAGAGTCTGGTGCTGGGACACCGTAACAACTGGATCTACCTCTTGCTTTGTAAGCACGAAGACACACACTTCATAACAGTAGGCTCATACTTTAAAAAAGAATAACCATAGCAAAGGATGGAGGAGTATCCTTGCTTTCCCAGACCTAGGAATCTAGGTTTTCATTCAACAAATCCTATCAAAATTTAATTTATCTTAAACCCCAATGAACCTATTAAACTTTTTCTTTCCTGGAATATTTATGAAATTAAGGTCCTTGGATCGTATCTTAGAGATAAAACACCTAAAATAAATTGGGAAAATTGCTCTTTTACAGTTAGAAAGTACACCACCCTGAGTAAAAGCGAGACCCTGTCTCTACTAAAAACAGAAAAACTAGCTGGGTCAAGTGGGAGGCGCCTGTAGTCCTAAATACTCTGGAGGCTGAGGCATGAGGATCACTTGAACCCGAGAGTTTGAGGTTGCTGTGCGCTATGATACCACTGCATTCTACCCAGGGCCACAGAGTGAGACTATCTCTAAAAAAAAAGTTAGAAAGTACAATATAAAACTCTAAAAAAAAGGGTTTTAGATACTGACGTTAGAGGGCAGTATTGCTTTAAGCATTTAGCACTCTACCAAATGTAGCTAAGTTCCCAGACCATTTAAGTTGCTTATTGAGCATAGTTTTCAATATGAGTTGTCTCAAGTAGCCAGATTAGCAAGCAAACAAAACTCCTGCATTTAAAATGAAGAAAGTTTATAAGAGCATCTACTTATACTTAATTTTCCATCTTCTCCTACCCTTTCTTCTTGAAAGCAGGTGACCCACAGCCACTTACCACAGGGCCGCGCCTATTCCTCCTTTCCAACCACTCATGCTTCCAGGCTGGCATACAGGTTGCCTTCAGCTTCTCCCTGATCATTCGCTCCTCTGGGCGATCGTCCATTTTGTGCAACCCTTTGAGAGTTTCTTTATTCTCCATCTCGCGACTAAAAAGGAGGGAAAGACAAGGAGAATGAGAAACTTATATATGTGAAATAATTTCCAAGAACTAACAGAGCAGAATGGTTCTAAGGGGCATGTAACCAAAAATATAGTTGCTAAAAAAAAACCAAACTATTTAAGCAAGCTGCTCATGCTGTAGAACTCTGTGAGTTGGTCAACAGACAGAGGTGATCAAAATAAGGCATGAGGCCTACTGCACACATACATGCGGTACGTATCTGGTCTATGAAAATTAGGTCAACTTCAGGAGGTGGTCAACTATGGAGGTTCCACTGTATTGTGAATTATATATTACTTTACTGTTCAACTTATTAAGTAGTAGAGAATGTTGCTAAAGAAAGTTTCTATTTAGAAGGTGAAAGCTTACAGATAATACTGATGCAGACCTTTGCTTCCAGGTGGTCTACAAAATGGATTCTAAGCATTGCATTAAGCGTTATATTAACAACAAATACATTCGCGGAGACCGGATGGTTTCTAACTCTACCACCCTCACATACAAACCGCAAACCTACTCAAGTACAGTACGTAACAAATATTTACGAGGGCATCTTACTGCCCTTTATTTCCAGATTTCCAGTAACTTAAGTCAATACAAACAGAATCTGACGGGTATGCTCTTTTTCTGTGAGCTAAGTGAATACTTAGTAAGTTAGGTGACGTTTAATTACATCTTCTATGACCCTGAAATAATTTCCAAGTGTAATTGATTAAATTAATATTTTCGTACAGCAATACTCTAATTCCATGAGAGAGTATTTGGGGTGGTCTATTTAAAGAGTAAAAATCACCTGTATGAACACCTTGACCTTTACTTCATAAAATGATGTGGATCTGCCATAATAAAAACATCTCTCAACTAGGAACTTTGGGGAATTAACTCTACAAAGTTTAACAGATAAAGCATCAAGCTCACAAAAATCATGAGTTTTATAATAAACTCATATCCAAGTGTGCATACAGACACACACCCACAAACACCTATGCAGATTTAAAACCTGGTTCTCAGCAAGTATACTCTGGAAGAAGTAACAACTTTAAAAATATTAAGATAACTTAAATAACTATTTTGGAAAGTCTATAAAGCTAGAGAAGAGTGACTTTGCTACGCTAACAGGAAAAGGAAATACTCCAAAAAATACCAGAGACAATAACCTTAAGTTTACAACAAAGTTAGATTCAGATTCTCTAGAATATTTTCCAACTAATTGCAACTATGAAGCAGTATCTTTAGAGAGACGGCAAATATATACACACACATACATATGTAAAAATACAAGCATATGTGAATATATATGCATACAAAATCTACTTAAAACCAAATATGCACTAGAGGAAATAGTTAAATTGGCTTAACTGAAGCACCAATACTGTAAGGGAAGTAGAAATTAAAATATTAAACACCTCTGTGGCTGGCTGGCCTAGATCCTTTTAGGAATACAAAAAACATATAACATTTGATTTAAAATGTACAAAACTTCCATCACACAGATATAAATCACATAGAATGCAGCAATATGCAATTTTTAAAAGTTTTTTTTGAAAAGTATTATTATCTCAAGTATTTAGAAGTGTATGGCTACTTTTCATACTTTACGAATGTTCAGGTTATGTGTAGGAGAAAGTAAGAGGGAGGAAGAGAGAGAAAGCAAGGTGGGAGGAAAGGGAAAAAGGGAAGGAGGCAGAGGAGAGAGGGAGAACAAGAAAGCGAGAGGTAAGGAGAAAATCTGTAAATTTATATTTTCAAATCTGGGGTAGAGATAAATGTTTCCCAAAAATCCATCCTGCTCAGTCAAAATCCAGGAAACTCAGATTTATAAGCAACTGACTTTATGAGCTGATGGCATATCAACAATTCACTTACAAATCTGTAGTATGAAAAGCTAACTCCCCTCCAGAGACAATGTTGCAAGGTGTGGTTTGGTTCCAGGCTAGTTCTCCAAAGTCAGTCCTATAGTGGGAACGCAGAACTTCTTACCGAAGAAGTTCCTCCACTCCTGAGAAAGGTGCTCATCTTCCCTCTGGTCCGAAATGTCTCTTTCCCCCAAATCTGTTTCAGGAGCATCCCTTCTCTGTTCCGCATTTTTCTCTGGCATGCACCCAAACACACTGAGTACTTTCCCTAAAGTGTTCCTTAAACGTATCTGAACTTCTGTTCATATCTGAGATTATTTCTTCATAATAAACTCCCAGAAATGGAAGTGCTACCTCAAAAATGTATACAACTTAAGATTTCTGATAATACTGGCAAATAATCTTCAGGAAAACCTATCGTCCATTCACAACCTCCACGTCCAGTTGCTAACTCATACTGGTCTGAACTGGTAACAGGCTCCCAAGGCTGGCTCCACCCCCAATCTTAGTCCTATCCAATCCAGGCTGTGGCCACTCCCTCCACTAAGATCCTCTTGTGTTTTCCTCCAGGTTTAGACTAAAATCAGAAATGTTTGGTCAGTGCATGTCACCCAGATGTGGGCTCCATCCTTCTACTTCTATCACTGCGTCAATTACTTCAACATCTTTCCTTTTTAGGGGCCTACTTTTTGCCTAATTACTGCCCACTTTTTAGGTTTCCTCAACTCCTCACAGACGTTCCTGATCTCAGCTAGGAATGCCCAGTTTCATTCCTTCACAGACTTGTATTTCTCCAAACTATCCCTCTCTCCCCTCATGAACTCTAAGCTCCCTAAGTGCAGGGAGCCATCTGTACACCTACCACCTACTCATGTCTGGCTCATAATGGGTATTAACACATTTTAAAAGAATGATCAGTCATTTATTAACATCTTTGGCAGTCCCAAGGACCTTCCTAGTTTTAAAATTTAACAACTATTCATATAATTAACTATTTTTTTTTTTTTTTGGAGACAGAGTCTTATTATGTTGCCCTCGGTAGAGTGCTGTAGCGTCATAGCTCACAGCAACATCCAACTCTTGGACTTAAGCGATTCTCTTGCCTCAGCCTCCCAAGTAGCTGGGACTACAAGGCAGCTGCCACAACTCCCGGCTATGTTTTGGTTGCAGTTGTCATTGCTGTTTAGCTGGTCCGAGCTGGGTTCGAACCTGCAAGGCTTGGTGTATGTGGCCAGCACTGTAACCACTATGCTAGCGCACTGTGCCATAATTAACTCTTTTTAAGACTAAATGTACAATTTGTATGTTACTCAGTATCACAATTTTCACTGTCCCTAAATAAACCTACAAATATAAATAAACCAAAGTGTTCTTAGTTTCTTTGTAACAATTCTATATATCATTAATTCTAAAATGTATATTTTTTTCTCATCTTAGTTATCTGAAATCTAAACATCTCTTATAATCAAATGTTGTTGCAACTTAATTGGCAGGTTTTCTTCCCCCCATGTCTTCATGGTATATAAACTATATAAATCTGAGTATAAATCTGATTCTGCTTGTCTGGAAGAAACCATGGTTTTTATTTATTATTATTTTGTGTGTGTGTGTGTGTGTGTGTGTGTGTAAGACAGAGTTTTACTTATTAACCCTCAGTAGAGTGCTGTAACATCATAGCTCACAGCAACCTCCAACTCCTGGGCTTAGGTGATTCTCTTGCCTCAGCCTCCCGAGTAGCTGGGACTACAGGTGCCCGCCACAACGCCTGGCTATTCTTTTGTTGCAGTTTGGCCGGGGCTGGGCTTGAACCCACCACCCTCAGTATATGGGGCCAGCACCCTACTCATTGAGCCAAAGGCACCGCCCCATGGTTTTTATTTTTACCAGATGATCGTGTGTGTGTGTATGGCAGTACTTGTCATTCAATGAATATCACAGCTGTAACGGGAAAAAACTTTTTTAAACCAAAGCTAATCCAAACAGCTGTAAAGTCAGTGAAAGCTGTGAGCCACCTCTAATTCATATTGGTTTATCATGTATGTTTTACCATATCTATTACCTAGAAACACACTTGTTATTTTAACTAAAAGAATAGTTTTATATTTCTGATTTTTAAAGATAACGGATTTTAGCAAGACAAACAACGTGTTTTAAAAAACTACCTTGAAGACTGAACAAAATTTTAGCCAGATAAACTTGAGAAATTTAAATATTGTTACAGAGGGAGCTTTATTTTTTTCTACTGTTCATTTAGGAAACATGCGGTTTCTAAACATTATTCAGAATGAATTTGTCACTGAGGG
The DNA here is from genome assembly GCA_963575145.1 of Galago senegalensis. Classification (NCBI taxonomy): domain Eukaryota; kingdom Metazoa; phylum Chordata; class Mammalia; order Primates; family Galagidae; genus Galago; species Galago senegalensis. Next base: position 22,571 of record CAUYTI010080220.1, read on the forward strand.
AGAACGGGAAGGACCCTTCTTCCCCTGAGCATGGTATCTCGTGCCAGACTCTTTCTAGACCTAAACAACTCAACTGCTAAAACCTGCCATGCTTCAATGGCCCCTTCTCAGGGAAACCATTCAGTCCTCCCTTTATCCAACCTACTATGGGGCCGGCCACTGCTGACAGTACTGTCTCTCTTTTTCTACAATATCTTTTTTCCTAGTTTGGCATCTAATAATCTTACATCAGTTCCATAAACCAGACCCTCTTCCTGGAGCCCCTTAAATGCCACCACTGCCCTCTCCTAACAGCACCAAAAAGCTTCCTAAGTATACCAGGATATTTCACATCTGTCTTTGCAGATGATTTTTCTTCTTTTCTTGGTCATCTCATATTCCTTCAGTAATGAATTTCCCGCCACCATTCCATGGCAGATAGCTACTCTCTCGGCATGCTAAATATTAATGATACATCATAAAATTAAGTCTATGTTAGGTACAGGCCTCACTATATTGGGAGCTCTTCCAGGACAGGTTATCTTACTCATTTTTCTGTCATTGCCAAATGTCCTGGATGGACCACAGAAGATGCCCAATACAGTGACCTTCTGGTGGCTGATGCTTAGGGTGCACCCTACATTACAGCTCATCCCACAGCCTATAGTTGGCTTCTCCCAGAATATGCCTTGGTCCCCAAACCCTCAATAATGGGTGGTGTTGTGGGTCTTAGATCTACGTATAAAAGCCAGACACATGCATCCTGTCACTGCAGGCAGAATGGCACTAAACAGAGAAATAGCACAATGAGACAGAAAGGAGGGAGAAGGGAAAGAAATTAGTGAGAAGGAAGATGGCGAGATGGAGAAGCAACGAAAATAAATGTGAGTGCTGTAGCTGGGTCCCCTGTTAAGCTGCTGGATGATGAGAGCCACTTTACACCACCCTGGGTGATGGATGAGTAGTTTTGCAGGGGCCATGTGTATGTGTGCGATGGAGGAAATTTCTTCATGGATTCTTTACTTTGGAGTGAAATAAACCCCAACATATCTCTACGCCCTACAACCCCAAAGAGCCTGACTAAAGTTCTGCACAATGTCTGTTACACAGGGAATATTGAATAAATACTCAAAGATAGACTCCTACTGAGTCTACTATAAATTTTTAAGTTATTTATTAAATGGTTCATCGTTAGCATGGAAATATTAAATTCATCAACAATCAGTGATATGGAGAAATAAGTGACTACGTCATAACAGAAAAGTTACGTTACATGCCAGACAAGGTGTTAGGTGCTCACATGCATCAACTTGCTTCGCTTTCCCAACCCTCTGAGGTCGCTGCCATCCGAGGCCTGCAGAGGCCAGGTGACATGCTTACGTTCAAACAGTCTGGGGGCAGCAGGATTCAAACCCCTGTGGGTTTGACTCTAGAGCCTATTCTCTTCACTGCTCTGGTCAGTCACTGCCAAATTGGATTTTATTTTTATAAGTCAGCACTCAGACATCTACTCTGATATCCATTTGATAATAGTAGAAATTTTGGAAGTTTTTACAATGGTGACAATTTTATTACCAGAATCAGAGATTACAAGAATTAAAGCAGCACAGTAATTTTCTTCATCATGAGAACATTTGACTGTCAAAGGAGCAATCAAGACTATAATGATCACATAGACCTTTCTGGAAACGAATGAGATTTAAGCTTAGTATAAATAAAAATTTCCGTAACACATTAGATTATGGATAACTTTACAGAGAAAGAATCTTGATTCTCTTGGTGTTTGAGGAATTTCAAGGAACCCTGGAATGCACTGGATTATTTAGGACAGGCACAATTTAGAGGTACCCAGCTGAGGTCCACTTGTGAAGTCTTCCTAAGGCAGAAATTCATAGGCAACTGAAACTGACAAGCTTTGTTACCAAGGAAAGAGGAGAGTCGGAGAGAAACTATCTTCTTAAAAAGTACTATAACATTGTGGGACCTTTTGAATATAAGCTTCCAGGCAGAAAGCAAGAGAAGGAATGACTTGGGTAAGGGTGGGGAGAGACCATGATGAAACAGAAAGGCTGTAAGCAGCCCTTCTCATGGACGGCGCTGCGCTACCAGCTCCACATGGGGGGTATCCCAGTCAACTCTCATGAGGTGACACACTTCCTATCCCACTTTACAGATGAGAAAAAAGACAAGGGAGGTCAAGTTACATGTTCAAGGTGATAAAGTCTACAGATGAAAAAGACATGATTTAAACTCAGGCATGAGTGATTTCAAGGTCTATGTCTTCTACACCACAAAAGTAAAATGAACATTTACAAGTGCTTACTGGCCTAGACCTGAGGCATTTGCAAACAAAAATGAAACATCTGTATCTCAACACTGGGAAAATTCTGTTTTTCAGGAAGGTAAGTTTCTCCAGAGATATACTATCATTGGCAACTGCGGGCCTATTCTCTCTTTTGAGCAAGCCGGATTAAATAAGCCCTTGGTAAGGGTAACTTTTCTATCTTTATATAATGCAGAATTTATAAGGTTTATGTGAGAAATAACAGTGAATAAAAATGGCTCACATCATAAAAATTAGTTTCCAAAAGATTTTATTCCAGCTCATAGTCAGTAATGTTCGACCTTAAGAGCTAAAGATGGCAATTTTTTACTTATTTATAACAAGAAATAGGTACTACTTTCATCCCTCCTATAAACTGCCCCCTTTCGCACAATAAAGAACAGACGATTTTTTAATATGGGTGTGGCTGTGGTACAATCAGTTTTATAATGTACTGGATGTCTATCAGAAAGCTTTTTGGGGGGGGGAACTATTTCTAGTATTGTGTGCAAACTTTATTTAGTTTGAGGATATAGAAACGAATTCACCCTCAAATGAAGAATTACATAAAAAGTTAAATGATATGGAAGTCAAATAACAAAGGCAATAATGTAATTATAAGCAATGAATATAAGTACTTTGATTTTGACTGACTTGTATTTATAAAATATTGTAACTGCCACGCATACTATAAATCCATTTACCTAAAATAACAAATTCTATTAGAATATCATTGCATTTGAGTTTTAAAATTAAAAAAGCATTCTTCGCCACAAATCACAGGATTTTGAAAAGTAGGACATAGCATAGAAACATAAAGAATAGGTATGAAATTAACTAAAATTAAACCAAAACGCGTATTAATGAGTAATCATACTGCAAATGTCTGCTGACCTAGATGAGGAAAGGGTCAGTTCTTTGAAGGCAGGGGCTTTTTTCCTGTGGCTACAACAAAGCACCCAGGGCAACAGACATCACAGGCTTGACAGCTACTCAGCTCAGAGGAGCTGGTTATCACTCCTAATCTACACAGATCTAGGAAATAACACTGTAGAAGCTCTATCTTCACTCATAATGAATACACAACAGCCCTCAACAACCCAAACTCTATAGCAAATTAGTGCCTTGGGGGACATGTAAACAATTTCAAAGAGAAAAGGAAGCTTTTCCTACTTCTAAATTAGTAATTTGTAAAAGATTAGTTTAACAGCCATCATGCAAATATAATAACAGTGAATTTACAAAACTCAGAAAGCTACCAGTCAGTAGCAAACTGTGCTAAAGGCAGCAACTCTATATGGCTTTTTTTATTGTTTGGCAGTCAATTACCTTTGACCAAGTCTACATGACCAAGTCTCCCTTTAGAGAAGACAAGTGAATCACAAAGAAAACTGTGTAGTAGCCACACGATTCTCCTACACTACACATTCGTATATGTTAGAAATACATGACTATGCTGTACTTGAAGCAAGTGATAGTCTACAGAGTACTGAATAAACGCTAAAGGCTTTTTAAGTAAATTATTACTGACAACTCAAACTCCGCGTGCTACAAAAATTTAAGACACTAGGAAAACATAAAATAACGTATGTACAAAGCATAACTACAGCCTTGGACACCGTTAAAATAAATAAAGGAAATATAAGTGAAGAAAACAATTCCCATGTGTCTTCTTTTAAGAGGTGCACTTTTGTTGAATTTTATCTTTCTTGGTCACAGATATTCGCAGAAATATTCAAATGAGAATTTTAGAAAACTGCATGAAAAGTAAATCTTGTAAACTCAACATACACACATTTTGGATATACCTCAAGAGCCTCTAAAGTTACCGACACATTTAAGATAAAATGACAAGGCTGGACTTTCAAGGAGACGTGCTTATGTGTAAGTAAATATCATTCTGAAAACTCAAAGAGATTAGACGAGTCAAGTTAGTAATCAAGTTAGCCTGGAAATAAAATGAAAATCCTAGACAACTAGCAGTTTGAGATCATGTAAGACGACTTTTTAAAAAGCAGCTGAGGAGAAAAAGCAAGAGATGAGGGCAGACACCTCACGTTAACCCTCCGTGTGTGTGGGCCACAAGGAGAACACCTCAGGCCACAGGGAATCCAACATGTTTTCAGTTCTACAGGCGACTTGAGACTCCAGTGAAATCTGCTGACTTGCCACAAATTATTGACTAACATCTGTTGGTAATATTCACGTAGGCGAGTGGTAATTGTAAAAATAGTAAGAACTGGGTAATGTAAGTTTTGTAATTCTGTAAGAATCCTCACTTTAGACAAGATGCAAAAACCAACAATGCTGCTCCGCTATTTACGACAGAGAAAACACAGGAACTGTCAAGTTCCTGGCTGGCTCTGGAAGGTTCACTACCACTCATGCTATTTTAAAGAACCACATTTCTCACTCCTGGAAGTAATCACCCCTGTAACGGTCCTTCTGAGCTACCTTCACACCCCCTTCCCCGGGAGGGACGCACACTACCCTTGCCCTCTCCTACGGGGAAAATTTATCAAGCTTAATTTTCTGAGAGCCAGGGGTTTAGAGGGCGTTTAAGATCACTATATTCCCATTTCCATTTGTTTCTTTCCAACAAAAACCCATGAAAGTCTGCATTCTTTTGATATTTTGTGCTAAAAATTACTCTGTTTATTCCTTCCTTTGTTGTGTCCTCAGTACTTGATGAAAAACCTTCAGAAACCTTTGGGAAAACTTGGGATGCTGGGCGCATCCTCTTCCCTGATTGTTACACACAGATCAGTAAGCAAGGAAAAGGATGCTCTCTTGCTTTTTTTTTTTGGCTAAATGTGTATTTCCTTTTGAGAATTCCCCTTTTGTGCAACCTGACAAATGTAGGGCTAGGAATGTCCACAAGACAAATGATGTGTAAGCCTAGTGACAGCTTAAGCCACACCAGAGAAGCGGGGGGAAGTTCCTGCCCCGGGCCGAGGGCTGTTCTCAGCCAGGCAGTGCATCCTGCCCTCCCTGCCAGCCTGGTGTAGGGCCCAGGGCGCACGGCACGCTGCCGTCCGCGGAGAACAGCTGCTCCTTCACCATTTCAGTTTCCATCAGAAAAATGCCAAGTCAAAGTGTTAGGTGGAGGCTCTGGGATGTGTTCCTCTTTGGGAACTTCTCCAAATGGGTGTGTTGACTCCATTTTTACTAAGTCATTTATCTCTGAAGAGATGGATGGAGCAGTTCGGTCCGAGTATTGTTCTAAGGCGTCAAGTGAACAGGGCTAGGAAAGTGGTCTGTTACTGTCCATATTCCCCTCCCATATTTTAAGAAAAGCCACTTGAATATGTCTATTTTGAGTACCTTCTATTTTAATTAAAAATCCCTTAACTGTTTTTAACAGACTGAGATTAATAAAGAAGCAGGGATAGTGATTAATCCCTATCACCATAAGAACACAAGGCCGTCTACAGCCTTTGCTAGAAGAATGATTTCTGTCAAGCCCCGTGCAACAGTTAGCCGTGTGCTACCTCCTTCTAGCTGGCAGAAAGGCCTGTTAACTGGGATGCTCAGAATGAGGAAGAATGACTTCCTGACAAACTCAGTTTTTCTCCTCAATGGTTTAAATGCTAGCAAACCCCTCCATTCAACAGATGCTGGTATACCTCCCACATGTAAGCACTGGCCAGGGAACAGAGTAAAAATAGAAAAATGAAAGATTAAATAAAACAGAGTCTATTCCTCTACACACTTAGTCTAGCAGAAGAAAGCAAAATGCCATCTCTGCCACAATAACATTCCATAAATAGTTGTAAGGATAGAGTGGTCTCCATCCTTAATTTTATCTAGAGGAGTCCTGAAAAGATCCTGGAAAGATCCGCAAAGCAGGGAATGCTTGAATAATTTTAAAGAAATAAAAACAGAATTGGCAGGCACGGAGCTAGTGAAAGCTAAAAGGTATTTTAGACAGAAGATGCAACTTTGGCCTATGTTTGTCTATAATACTAAACATCCTATGATTATATAGAACATCTCAGAGCCTCTAATAAAACCTTACATGCATCACAATTCTCCTGGAGAAAAAGAAAGTACACAGCATTCTTCACACTTATTTGGCATGGGAAGTCCTTTACAGCAGAATCCCAATACAGCAGTGTCCCCTGGAACACATGTACACTGTAATAAATCTGGACTGTGTCATCTCTACAGACCCTTTGTCTCCAGTTAAGTAAGCACTTCTTTGAAGAAAAATCCAGAGAAGAAACTAACACTGGCTGTCTTACGGTCTCAGTACAATACTTCTTAAGCTATCACAAACCCCAGCACATCATTAGTGCCATTCAGGCTCCCAGAATTCAAAATGAAGAATATGTGGGGAAAAGATTATTTGACAACCAGAAGGGTAAAGTCTCCAACCTTGGGGGAAGTGGCCATCAGACACTCAAGCCTGACCCAATCCAACCACCTGGAGAACTCAGGGTCTGTCATAAGGATTTGCCCCTGGCCCACACCACTCATTCTCTGCCAAGGTCTTAGGTCTGAGGTGAAGACAAACCATGAACAAAACCCCCCTAGAAAAACCATTTTCTTTAAAAAATCTCTATATGCCTACAAGAAAGCCCAGAATATGAAATAAATTAAAGGGGCCCAGGGAATGGTTCTCGTCATTGCAACATGCCCGGGAATGCTGCACAGTGGGAGCACTGTGTGTCCTCAACACTGGCAGTGGCGTTACTGGCAGTGACTGGGGAAAAACAGGTGGAGCAGAGTGGCATCCATGCCCAACACAGGCAGTGAGACCACTGTGGCTGAGGAGGTGATGCCAATGGCCAAGGAAGCAGTGTTGTCCAGAGAAGGTGACGGGGCAACTGACCAAATCTTTTCAACAGCACATGTAAGACCCACACTGGGGACTTTAGGAAGAACTGGGAGGTGGGAGGATAGCCACTCAAACCAGTAAGTCTGGGTAGCTTCCATCAAAGTGACCCCTTTAACAGCCTATGAGGGTCATATGAGGAAACTTGGGTTGTAGCTACAACAAAACCAGAACCAGAAGGGCTTTTTAGTCAACAGAGAACAACAACCTAAGTCACACAACCTAAAAGACATGTCAGGATAGGGCAGATAAGTAAGAAGTCAGACCATGCATGTAAGAAGTATGGTACTGTGATCACGGGTAGAGCTCCGGAGCAGGGATGCCTGGGTTCAAACCTAAGGTCTGACACTTACAAGCAATGTGACCTTGTTCAAATTTATTTAACCTCTTTGTGCCTCTATTTCCTAACTCATACAAAATGAGGATAATAGTACCTACCAAATGGCTATTAGAGTTAATATACACACAAAGTCCTTAGAAGAAAGTTAACTTCCCAGATTTCCTCCCATTAATTCCTTCTGTAAAATGGGGTAACAGTTAATAGCTAATAGTTGTGACTCACCAACTATGTGCCATGCCCTGTTCTAATAAGTCCTTCATAGATGGTTCTCAGCTCAGTTGTTTTTTTTTTGGTAGAGTCTCACTTAGTCACCCTGGGTAGAGTGCTGTAGCATTTTAGCTCAACGCAACCTCAAACTTTTGGGCTCAAGCGATTCTCTTGCCTCAACCTCCCAAGTAGCTGGGACTACAGGCGCCCACCATAAGGCCCACCTGTTATTTTTCTTTTTTTTTTTAGAGAGAGGGTCTCACTCTTGCTCAGGCTGGTCTCCGCTCAGTTTTAAAATGAATGAACACAGATGAATCACTTACAGCAGCACCATGTACATGGTAAGCACACGATAAATGTAATCACAACTACTACTGTATGGAACACCTCCTCTGTTCTACGCACTGTGCTGTCCCCAAGGTGGGATAACAAGGTAAGACTCATCATCTTTGTCATGTAGATAAAGAAGCTCTTGCAGAAAGATTAAGTAGCCTGATTAACTCTCCACAGTGAGAGGGAACTCTGGGTTTCAAAACCAGGTCTCTCTGGCTTCAAAGCCCTGTTCTCCTTTTTCTTCTATGATGTTTCACAGTTTCTTTTAACAATACATTATTTGAAAAACAGATGAAATGAGCAAAATAAAACTACTTTTTTCTGTTTTAGAAGGTAACCATGTCAATGGGAGACATCTACTGTATAAGGCTGCTTCTGGGGGCAAGGAGGGAGAAAAAAGGGTCCAGTCAGAAGATAAAAGAGGCTTTAACTACTTTGTTAATATTAATTTATTTGAAAACAATACACACCCAACTGCAACAGAGATGGCAAAACATTAACATTTATCAAACACAGGTGAAGGCTTTATGGCTGTTTATTATTCTCTAATATACTCCCCTCTACACTTTTCTTTATGCTTGAAATACTTCCTTAAAAATAAACGTGTGTCACTGAACTTCTAAACTCTATACTGTGGGAGGCTTCAATGGGAAATAGAAAATCATAGGATTTGGGGTCTGGAAATTTGTACTTGAGTCCTGATTACACCATTAAGCAGTGACATGCTCTCCGTAATTCAAACGTTTTTGGAACTCAAGAACCTACAAAAATCAGACCATACTACAAAGCCTTGCGTTATTAAGGATGAACATTATGATTCATTTATTACCACGATGCTATGTTACTGCCAGGAAGATACAACACCAGAAAACAAAGTTCAACAGGAACTACAGACTCCCATTAACTGTTAAATCTGGAGAAAACCTCCCAACATTTTTTTGGTATGAAATATTCTTTTAGGGGGGATTAATACGAGGGTTCATTGCATTCTTTGTGTTTGTAAGGTAAAGTCCAAGTTGTAACTGAATCCTTCATCCAGGTAGTGTGCCATATACCCTACATTGCACCTGTTAGATGGGAACTTACCAGTCTCTCTCCTTTCTTGAATTTAGTTGTATTTTTCTCTCTTGTGGGCCTGTCTGTAGTTGTTGATCCACTAGTTTCAACGTACGTATGAAATATTCTTGCTATTCCTGTAATCCAGTAGCTCCCAATGTTTTCAAGTGTGGGAATCCTTTCTAAAACTATTGTCACCATCTATGTGGTAGTTATATGGATTTGCAGACCCCTTGTGATGACTCAGGTTAGGAAATCTTAAAATAAACTTTCAGACTCTATCAACAGTCACTATCGGTAAGAGGTATTCAAACTTAAGAACTAAAGGGGGCAAGGATAATTTGTAAAGAGACTCTATCAAAGCTCTCAGAAAAATCAGATTTCCAGGAAGAACAGAGAAAGGAGAGAGCACGAGTTTTAAGGTTGTTTTAAACTAAACATATTAACTCTTCTAGTCTTCTTTTAAAATAAATGAGCCAGAAATTTCCTTAAAAGATACCTAACAGTTTCACATGTTTCAGTGTTACGAGCCAAAAAGATGGGAAGAAGTAGCCTGGAATGAGAAATAAGACGTGGTACACTCTGAGAGCGTCTTGGCCCCGGTCTGAATTCTCACTCCCCAGGCCATGCTCTCTGCAGACACACACATTGTTCTGTTCTCTGGAATAACATCATCATAATGTCACATCATAAATGTTGAATCTGTGTCAAATTAAAGAAGTTATGGTTTGCTCTTTTTTTTTTTTTAACAGGTAAAAAGCTGGGACAATGATACTAGTTTTTTGAATGCTAATATGAAAACACAATTACTCTAAAATAGTTTTGCTTTTGTATTATTAAAAACTATAATGTTGAGATAATCGCTGCTCACTGGGACAGGGCCAAGGATCTTCTTGATAAGCTGATGAATAGGGTCACAGATTTTTAAGAACATTGAAGAGTGTGGCTTACACCTGCTGGTGTTCTGCGATGGTGTAGACCCAGACCCCAAGCACAAAGATAAAACACGCATTTCACACACCAGACAGAGGAAAAGACTTTCTATCATCCTCCACTGTAATCTCTGAAGGCAACTGTGAAGCTACTCTTGTGAAGTGCACTGGGCTGTGTGGCCTTCTGAGTCATTTACTGGGAAGAAAATGGAAGAGTGTGGTTTAAATCTACTGCTGCCCTGGGATGTGGTAGACCAAAAACCCGAGCACAAAGATCAGACAGTGATTTCACAGAGCTGACAGGTCTGGTAACTAGAATCCACAGAGAACTCGAACTAATCAATAAGAAAAGAACAAATAACCCCATTTCTACGTGGGCAAAAGAATAGAAACTTCTCTGATAAAGACAGGCACATGGCCTATAAGCCACATGAAAAAATGCTCCTTAATCATCAGAGAAATGCAAATCAAAACCACACTGACATATCACTTAACTCCAGTAAGATGAGCCCACATCACAAAATCCCAAAACCACAGATGTTGGCATGGATGCAGAGAGAAGGGAATGCTTCTCCACTGCTGGTGGGAGAAGCTAATATGACCTTTTTGGAAAGATGTTTGGAGAATACTCAAGGAACTAAGAGTAGACCTAATATGTGATCCTGCAATTTCTCTACTAGGTAGATACCCTGATGAGCAAAATTCATTTTACAGCAAAGACATTTGCACCAGGATGTTTACCGCAGCCCAATTCATAATTGCTAAGACATGGAAACAGCCCAAGTGCCCATCAACCCATAAACAGACTATCAAATGGTGGTAAATGTACACCATGGAATACTATGCAGCCATTAAAAAGATGGAGACTTCAAATCTTTTATGTTTACCTGGATGGAACTAGAACATATTCTTTTTAGTAAAATATCTCAAGAATGGGAAAAAAAGTATCCAATGTACTCAACACTACTATGAACTCAATAAAGAATCACCTATACATTCATATGAATGGTAAAACATAACTACAGTTCAGAAAGTGGAAGGGAAGAGGAGAGAGAGGTGTGGGGGTAGGGGAGGCAGGGTATTCAGGGGACCTCATCTAACGCACATGATGCAATGGAACATTTCAAAACTATTAAGGAAAGAATATAATTGTGATGGCTGTTTTAATCAGTTCAATGTAAGCATTTCACACTGTATATCAAATCAGTACAGTGAACCCCATAAATACATAAACATACAGTTATGATTTAATAAAAACAAAAAATACAAATGAAGCAAAAGTATAAAAGATGAAAAAAACTATAATGTTTTCAGAGAACACTTGCTTACTTGCTTTTCAGCCAATTAATATTTAAGTAACATGAGTAGATGTCACTGACAAGGTATACAGTTAAGTCCTCACTTTTTTTTAAAAACTTTTTCAGTGTTTTTTTAAAAATTTTATTTATTTATTTATTTTTGCAGTTTTTGGCCAGGGCTGGGTTTGAACCCACCACCTTCGGCATATGGGGCCAGCACCCTACTCCTTTGAGCTACAGGCGCTACCCTAAGTCCTCACTTAATGTCATTCATGGGTTCTTAGGAACTGTAGCTTTAAGCAAAAGGATATATTGAAACCAATTTGACACTAGGCTAACTGACATAAATAAGAGTTAAATTCCGTGGCATATTTCTGGTCATAAAAACATCACCAAACTTCTAAAGATCGAAAACACTTTTACCATTAAACATTAAAATAAATGTGAATTATATGCACGCTTAAAAATATTAACAAGGAAGATAATTATTCACCCAATTCTTCTAGTTCAGGGTCACAGGTGGCCGAGGCCTATCCTTGCACCTCACAGCTCAGAGTGCAAGGCAGGAACCAGCCCTGACCAGGACGCCATTCCATCGCAGGGCACATGCACACACCCACACTCACTCCGACTGGCACCGTGGAGACACACGGATGAACACCACAGGCACACCTCTGGAACCTGAGAAGGAACCAGAGCCTGGAGGAAACTCCTGGAGACTTGGGAGAAGGTGCTAACCGCACACAGACAGTGGTCCTGATCAACAAAATGATGTGGAATGTAAACAGTATTATCTGAGGACCAGCTGTACTTTTTCAACTGGGGGGAGGGGGAGGTGACTCACCTTTGGTTAATATCTGGTGTTTAGGGACACAAATTTGACATATTTGGCTTAGAAAGCATAAACATTTTATGTGAAATGAATTCAAATATTTCATATAATTTTCTGTTTTTCACTTCAGGATCTTAATACCATCCCTCACAGACTGTATGATTCATCTGTACACTTAAGTACAAATCAAGCTAGCATACAGTCTACAGACCTCCCTCAAGGTCACTCTCTACTGCACAAACCAATCAACAAATGGAAGACGCTGGAGATGACCGATGTCTAGCAATAAATTAAGCCACAACTTCAAAAATGTTCCAATATACTCAATAACTATGTGAAACTCTCAAACTATGTCCCTTAATTCTGACACTGGTGTGTTTGCTGGTGTTGGCGTTCTCAACCTTTCACTGATGAAATAATATATTCTGCCAGGAACTACCAAAAAAGCACCATATAGATTACCCTGAAGTAGGTCTTTGGATTTGCAACTTGACTTCAGGAATCCCTTCAGTTTTTTATGGCCAAGTTGTGACCAAATGAGCTCTGTACTAATATTATCCCCTACGAAAATCAAGCCTCTTCAAGTAGGTCTGACCAATGTCACATGTTCCTCAGTCCCCTTCCATTTTTTTTTAAAGAATACTTGTAGTACATTTCTTCTCAGATGTTTGTTCACTTATTGAACTCATCTACTCACTGAATGTCTGTGTACCCAGCCTAAAACAAACAAACAAACCTTTTGGGCCAGTGCATACATTAACATGATGGAAGGTTCTGAGACTTGCCAAGTGCTGACTCATGCTTATGTTTAGATTCTGTTTATGTACCTGGTTTTGGAAGAACAAATTCCCTCTGAAAATCCTAGCTACCCTACTCAATCTACTGGAAGATGGGAGCACTGTCTGCCATAATTTACCTATTTATAGGGGTTAACTGTACCATGCAGTTGAAGACACTAAGGATTCAAAGGGAAACAGAAGATTCTAGGAACTGAATGCGAGAGAAGGAAAAAAATCCTTCATTCAGTAGGTGGCACTCTTCCCTTAAAGATGTCATCTGCCCACTAATCACTTGAAAGAGAAGCCACTTTAACTCCAACATCCTGTCCTAAATATAGTATGAATCATCACTGTCTTCCTAAACATTGCCTTTCTCATTTCAATGAGATCCTGGAGTTGTTCATAAATATGCCCATTTCTTTTCACTACAGCAAAAGCTGCTATTCAGGAGAACCTAATAATTGTATTTACTTTAACCTGGTGACTTCTGACTTTACCTGGTATATGCTTCTAAAGACATTCATCATAGCCATTTTCTAATTTTAAAGTTTTCAAATGTAGAAGAATGATCTGAATAGAAATGAGGCAAGAAAAACTACTTGTAATGCAGCAATTATGTTATTCCAGTATGTTAAAACATAACTGCAACTCTTTTTCATAGGCATGCATAGCAATGTTCTTTTTAACTAGAGTAACTCTATTACCATTCTGGCTGATACTGGACTAAAGGTATCAACCTCAAAACTTTTAAATTAAGAAATAAAAACAAGGCTGATAGTTAATAAAATGTGAGTTTACTCAGCATACAGAAGTGGCAAAAAATGACAATAATCCCCCCAATTTATCTAGCTTTCCTTAGGCACATCCCTTGGTCTTAATACCCTGCAGCTCCTTACCCAAGCTATATAGGGTCACCTGCTTCTTTGGAGAAACTGCCTCAGATGCTGCCTTCAGCTTCATCCACTGGTCACAGTCTCTATAACTCGGTGTGAAAAAATCTTAGTCCTCACTAAGCAAATAACAGTTACAATGGCTTCTTTCTTATGTTTCCAACACTTGACTGTGAGATCCCTGAGGACAGAAATGGGCTTCAACTTTAGGTTTCCTGCCCTAAGGAGAAAGCTTGGTACAAGGGAGGTAGTCAATAGTTGTGCTGAATACAGGAATAGACCACTCTTTCCCCTCAGACTGCATTTAACTCATGGGAAGGCCTTTGTCTTACTTTATTCCAGCAGTCCTGACCCCTAAATGCCCACTATTTATACACAGCAGGCGTGAGGAAGCAACACCTTTCCAATATGAACCTCCACACCTGAAAGATCTCTAAGATGTAAGTGTCACTGAGGGTTTTGTGTGAACCAAGTGCCCACCATTACTGGAGGCACTGCACAGAGAGATCCAACATCACTCTTAGAGAAAAAGACAGATTTCAACCCCAGGAAAACACTAAGAGATGGTCAGTGAAAGAAGCTAAGAACCATGAGTTTAGATTCATTCATATTTCAGGGAAAACAAACTTTCCCATAACTTTAGAACTTAGCCCCGTCTGTGATTTTGCTAATGGCTGTTGATTTTTCTGTGGTTAGTAGAAATAAAATGCTTTGAAGAAAATCCCATAGACTATATGCCTGGGCGGGGAAGGCAAAAGCTGAGGCTCCATCCTATTGGGGAACCAGTGAGTAGGTGTTGTCCATGAAGGGGCAGCGCCGAGGCTCTGAGTCCAGACTCCTCACACCTGGGTTCTCCTCACCTCAGGGTGAGGGACACAGCTGGCAGGATACACTTGAAAGCAAAACACAGGCGTGAAAAAACGGCATGAATAGAATTCCACTCCAAGATTTGGGAGGGGTGCCCTATGATGGTTTTATGTTAAAAATATAAAGATAACTAAAATATGCAATTGAAATGAATTAAGGTAAACCCTAAGACTTGATCTTGAATCAAGCTGTTCACTGTTCTGAGTGAGCATTACTTAGCATGGCCAGAGGCACAGGATGTTTCTGGGTCTCCTTCTCCCTTCTGGCTTTCAAATGGGGATTGCTGCATGGTCAACAAGCTGTATGCAGTTGTTCTCAACAACTCTACCATCACAATATGACATTCAAACATATAAGACAAGGCAAAACTTCAAAACACTGCTTAGGGAGTGCAACAACGGCTACCCATACAGCTGTGTATCTGCCTAAAGTCATCCTCCACTTGAGACACAAATGCCCAAGTGTTAGCCATACCTCTACCACTTTTTTTTTTCTTTCAGTTTTTGGCCAGGGTTGGGTTTGAACCTGCCACCTCCAGCATATGGGGCAGGCGCCACCCTCCCCTACCACTTTCTACCCAGGAAAGCCCCTGAGTATGCACAAAGACAAGTAATATCTACAGGGGTCTTTCTAAACAGACTTAATTATTTTTCTATACACTAATTTAAAAATTGGTATTTTATGATCACCAAGAAGAAAGTACTCTTGGATTACCAGCCCAGGTGTTTGACCACACCTATTCCTTCAACATTGAAATCTCACTGGCCACCACTCAGGCACATAGCTGACCTAGCTAAAATGTGGAAAAGGATGGTATTTCCATGAGGATCTGAAAGCAACTATTAGGAAAAGGTAGAGAAATGCAAGTAGAAACCATGTAATGGGTTGTAGGCACACTTACAGCCATGTTTTTGTTAGAATGTAGTCTTTTTTTTTAATTGTTGGGGATTCATCGAGGGTACAAAGAACCAGGTTACTCTGATTGCATTTGTTAGGTGCAGTCCCTCTTATAATTGTGTCCTGCCCCTCAAAGATGCACCACACACCGTTAGAATATAATCTTCATGACAACAGAATTTTTTCTTTTATCGCTGCTATATTCCTAGTGCCAGCACATAACCAATTCTTAATAAAGCTGTTGAGGAATGAATGTTTTGTTACAACACCAGCTAGAGTTAATTTAAATAAAGGGAACACTCATCTACAAATTTCCTACTTCATGAGCCATGGTAAGCTCTTCCTCACAGACTGGCTTCCAGTTAAGCATCTATCAATCCCTCCAAGCCTCTGCCTCCTTGAGAAATGTCACAGCTTCAGAAAAGCATGCTCACTACCTGAACAAATACAACTCCCTCCTTTCTTTGCTCCACGTCTTCAACCTGTAAACATTTCCCCCTCTTCGTGTCCTAAAACAAAACCAACCAAACCCCAACTGCTCGGTCTCTGTAACCTTCTGGCTTCCACTTCTCTCCCCTGTCCCTGCTCCCCAGTAGCCTGTGCTCCTGAACAAGCCTCTTTGTCCCTCACTGAGGTGTGGTCATTTCATTCCCACCCCCCACCCCCACTCCACCACACTGCTTTGAGAGGAGCCTTTGCAGCCCCCTCTCCTGCTAGTGCTACTGCTGAGTTCCGCCTGGCCTGAGTCTCTGGTCCCCAGGGCTCTGGGCTCCTCCACAGGATCCTCTCCTCTCTCTTTCAGGAAATACTGGTGCTCTTCAGGGAGGAATCTCAGTTAAAATTTCTCCCTTACGCTTTCAAAGGTTGAGCCAGGGCCTACTTACCAAGGAATTAAGATTGCCTGCGGGAACTATGCATCCATTTCTCAATCCTCAGCTTGCGCCAGATTCTGAGCAACCCAGGGTTCAACTGACCAAAGGTATCATTAGAGGGAAACATTAGAGGCCATGAAACTTTAATGGCGAAGGTGGACTACTATTAATGCAAGATACAAAATTAAGCATATCTTACTTTACTCAAGTTCTTTTCTTAAAAGCTGTATATAAACAAAATATGTTATACAGAACAAACATTTTTAGGACCCTCATACTGAATCATCCTTTATAATTTGGGTTGTCAACTCACATTTTAATTAAAAGGGGTTTCTTAAAATACAACAGTATTTCTTTCATCTTTTTTTCTTCATCTACATTAGTTGTATCCTAAAAGTATGATTAATAGGCAGGATCCATTAATCTGTCCTCATACTCAGCATATACTGTTAAATCCAGGTAGAACCTCAGCTTTTTCCAAGAGTGTCTCACGAACCTGGCCAGGAGTGATCAATCACTAGCTAGAGAACATAAGATCTGAACTCTCATGACCTGATGTCATGTTTACTGGCGTGTCTTGGTCTGGGTCATGGCACAGTAGTGGACACGTAGTAAGTATGTCAGTAAACAAGCAGTGAGGTGAAGTGATCAACGTAGTGTTAAGTTTCTACAAGCAGCTTACAGAAAAGATTTATGGTAAGGCAAACTGTCATTACTGAAGAAAAACCAAATAATGGAATGTAAAAAACACAGTTTCGGACAAAGATATTTATCTTGTCTTGAAGGAGATTTCAGTTTTACCTGAGTAACCTTTCCATAAACTAAAAGATAATCTCCTTTGTTGGGAAGGCACAGGGGTCAGACAGATTACTGCATTCTCTCAGAGCCACTAAGCTCTTTTAATTATCAAGGAAAGTGCCTGCTGAACTCAAAATAAAGGCACCACGCTTGACAGGCAGACGTTTGTTAACTTATTTCACTAGTAGAGAACAAACGTTAGTAAGAATAAATGAACTAAATTCCACTTAGGCACAACTGAACTCTTGATTCTGGCCTTAGGTCTGTTATTTTCTTTCTTTCTTTCTTTCTTTTTGGTTGCAGTTTGGCTGGGGCCAGGTTTGAACCCGCCACCTTTGGTATATGGGGCTGGTGCCCTTCTGATTCAGCCACAGGCACCCCCCCCCCATGTTATTTTCTTTACTCAACTTAGTAAATAGGCATTAACAACAGTTAAAACACATCAATTAAAAGAATGCTGAAGTCTGAAATGAGCTTAAATTTAAAACCACTGGAAATAAAAACTAGCTTCCCTACCCATTTATAAAGAGCTCTAATAGCAATGACTAGTTGCAAAGAAATAAATTTTAAAATGCCTTAGGTACCCAAGAAAGCTGCTTGGGATTGTGACAAGGACACTCAGGTGTGAACTAAGAAGGGGCTGAAAAGGGAGTGCGTTGAATACAGTGGTGGATCAGTTTCCACTCTCCCCCTTACCACCTTGCAAAGCTGGGTAGACCACCTGACTTTCCCAGGTGTTCTCACCAACCACGAAGAGGAATGACGCCTACGTGAAGCAGAGTCTGGACAGGCACTCTGTAAATGACCATCCCTTTTCATGCATGTGCACACTAAGTCTATCTCCAATTTTGCTGGGAAAAAAGGTGAGCATTAAGGAATTCAACAACATCTGTAGCCTGGAGCTTTGCCTCTTTTCTAGTATAGCAAAACCAATGAAGTCTAAATTTATTTGTGTTTACCGTTTGCCTTATTTTTATAAGAACTTTACATAACTGAAAATGTTTAAAATTTCTTACTGATGCCTCTGGGTTTGGGGAAGGCTTAAACAGATAATTTAAAGCTAACACTAGATGCGACCTCTTCATGCGCTACGTGAAGAACAGATAAAAGCAAAGACAAAGAAATGAATAATTTCCAAGACAAGACGATGAAACTTTGTACTCTGACATAACTCAAACTTATCTCCTGATTTAAAAGAAAAAAACCCACAACAATATGCATAAAAGGTAATTGTAAAGGTTAAGAAGCTTCACTGCTCGCTAGCTGTGTGGCGCCTTGTGAAGGTGCTCCTCATTTGTAAAACAAGAATCAAAACTGCACTTACTTCAGTTGACTTCATAAGCATGTTGTATGGCTTAAATGAGACTATCTACAGAAATGTGCCCAGTACCAAGCACAGAGGAAGTTAACTATTATTCCTATTCCAAACAGCCTAAGTACAGGAGGAGAATGACAATGAACTAGGATGAGCTAGACTTGGTCCCAGACTCAGCACTGCACTGATGTAGAGTAACTCTACAACAATGGCTGAGACTCTCTAATGCCACTTCATTACTCAGAGTCAGGAGGTTGTCCTTTTGAATTCCAAAATGCTGTGACGATAAGTCCATATCCTTCTGATTTCACATGTATAATCTCATTGGCTCTTCCCAAATCTGTAAGTAGGAAAAGTATCATTTCTACTTCCCAGATGAGGGCTAAACTCAAGAGGTTAAAGTACTCAAAATCCTGCAGAAGTGGTTAAGACAGTACTGGGTACAGGCCTCACAAGTCTGAGCCAAGGATACACTCAGTCCACACCACAACAACACTCAGACAGCAGGTTAAACGTCTTCCTACTGACGACAGTTGGAAATCCCTCTCTAAAAGCTAAAAGGGGAGAGAAGAAATCAAATATGTTCATAAGGGATGTCTAAACTCTTGAATTTAAGCTGCGATTTGATCAGGCTTTTAATTTTAACAGAAACAGTGAAGGAAACTGAGTTTATTATCAGAATAATTTTGGTTCTCAAAGAGTAACCTACATTGTCTCACCTTCACATAAAGCAGGCTGCCTTGACTCTTGAGAGGTCAAAGAATTATCATGGAATTCATCTGTTTCTATGTTTTTGCATTAATCCTCCAAAAGCAATCATAGAGATCTTGAAATAAACTAGAGTTCAAAGGGTTTTGTAATGTTTAAAGTTCTAAAAGAAATAGTCAGTGATTCTGTACATCACTTAATAAATGCAGAAGTTAATATGTTACCAATTTTTGAAACAGCAAGCTAAATGCCTGCTTGATAGCGGGTCTTATTAAAAATGAATTATAATATGAACAAGCAGGAAAATATTAATTAGAACTCAAGGGTGGCCAGGTCTTTAGTGCCCTACTTTCCTCTGTATCAGAGTTTACCAACTTAGAAAGAAACCCGAGAAGGTTCTGTAGTTCACTGGTCCCAGAGACTGGTTCTAGCCACCTTCCCTCTTCCTGCTCCCTATATCCCATTCCTAACCCCCCAGGTGGGAATCACAGGTCTCTGCATTGACTAAAGTCTCTGAACTTCAAATTGACACACATGATCCTAAAAAACATTGACACACATGATCCTCAAAATTTTAACCCACTTTCATGGGTAAAAGAGTTGTGGAATACAGAGATGGAATGCCAAAATGATGACATTTAATGGTCTTTAGAACACAGTATCCAAAAAGATTAGACACAAGTGGCTGCCTAAATATTTGGGAAGGAATAAACATCTTAAATATATTATAATCCTTAAGCAAAAACTTTTTACAAAACATGTTAAGTGCTGTTATCAATGCATTTAATGTGGCAATTTCCCATAGGACATTAAAAAAATTAATCCTAGATTAGGTATTAAAAAAATCAGCAACTTGACAGTTAAATTTTTTTTACGTCTTTTGGCTAACTTTTGGGACAGATTTTATCTTTGGCCAACACATACATTACTATGAACGTTTTGAGATAGACTGTGTTATGGTCTATTATTTCACTTCTAAGAAACACAGTCTACGGTGCCTGTTCTGATTCACCTGTGTAAGTTTCAACTTGCCCGGCTTATCTGCGTTCCTAGTAGGGCTTCATCTCTTTCCATCTGCCTGGATTCAGCTTCTTGAGTTTTGTGTATCTCTAAACTTTCATAATGACCCACATATAAAATTTAGCTCTTGTGCTCTAAATACACGCAAAGATAGAGCTGCAGCAGAGGTAACCTAATAGCATGAAAACACTAAGTCACTCAAGGAGTAAAAGTATGAAATAAGGAACCAAAAGTATAAAGCAGATGGGTAACATTTGCTTACCAACCCAAACTCTATCAATGCTCAATAAGTGATTTATAAAATGAGATTTATTTTTAATAAAGCACTCAGGAATTTACAGGAAAAAGCATGAGTGCACCAGCACAACAGCACCCTTGCTACAGCACAGAATTCAGTGTAAGCAGTTTGGCTCACTCAAGATCCTGGAACACCCAGTCCCTTGGCAGCAAGGAGTGAAAAGGCAATACTTCAGCAAGACCTGTATATGTCTGGGTGCTGGGGGGAAGTAATGTGTGTATGTGTTTAAGGGAAAGAAGGGGAAAGAAAGGGCGAGAGAAAAACAAGAAACAGAGACTGAACTTGAAAAACACCATTTCATTTTGGCTTAGGTGTGGCCAAAGATTTCTCTACTTAGGTTAAGAAATTTTTACTAATTTGTTTTCAGTAATTAAAATCTGTGACTTTCAGTGTTTTGGGGAATAGTCAATAAGAATAAAGCATTACATCACACAACGCAATTCTGAACACTTTTCTTTAGCAAGTTGCTGGATTCAGAGATAAGCTGACTTAAGATACTAATGGTTTTATATTTTATCACCAAAACTTGGTCTAGGGAGTAAGAGGGAGAAGAGAAAGCAAGACTATTCTCGAGCATAAACCTTTTCTCTTTAATGCCAAAACTGCTTTTTTGGACCTGAGCCCCAAAAGGGAAGGCTTTGTTCCCATGTGTCTTTGGCACTATTTAAAACTCTCCTAGCAAATCCTCTGGCAGTAGAGGGAATGTTCTACTACCCACTAATAAACTGCAGGATGATTTCAGTTTGCATTCTGTAGTTACAGGTTAGTTGCCTTATTTATTGGTGACACAACCTATAGCCAGCTATCATAATCAGTCACAATAGGCTAGAGAGTGGTGCAAAGTGACCAAAATACAAAAACACTTTATTCCTTACCCTGGTCTTATCTGGAAATCGTGAGCTAGTAGACACATAGGATAACATGTGTCCCAAATAAATAATCTACATACCTGGTCAGAGCAGACCTAGGGGACTGTGTGGGTTGTAATGGAAGCAGGGAAAGTCAAATACTCTTCACTACTAGGCATCTAGGATAAAAAGTACTCCTGAATGTTCGTGTGCTCAGCAATGAATTAGCAGTTTCAGTTCTATATACAAAAAACAGTAACGAGCAAGAACTTTTCTGTGAACATGATTCAAGTTGGTACAACAACAATGATTAAATCAGCAAAACAGTCTTCTTTCAAATCTACTTAAAAGTCATAATTTCCCAGAACTTGAGCCCAAAATGATCAGATTAATAAGAAAAACAAAAGGTTCCATAGGAAAATTCACATTTTCTAGTAAGTGCCCACTCTTGTCCAATTTATGTGGAAAGAATCCCCAAAATATAAATAAATGTGAATTTTCACAATTAGCAAACAAAGTGTCACTGAGTATTGCCTTTTTAAAGTTTCAACTAAAAAAAAAAATGCATATATATGTGTACTTATGAAAACATCTTTACAAACAGAGAAGTCAAAGGATTGCTATGATTAGAGGTTATCCCTGGTGAATATCCCTTCTTTATACAATTAACGTTCTGAAGAAAAAGGTAACTTTAATAGTAAAGTTACCAAAAATTAGATTTAAAGTTATTTTCAAAATTGGTTCCTAAGAATAGGTAGAATTTGCTAAACAAACATGCTAGTTATTTTGCCCTAATTTTTCTACACTGTGCAAAATAACATTCTATCAGCATGGTTATAAGCTTTAAAAAAATATTTTTCTCATCACTCAATGTTGTTTGACAAATTTGATTTTTGTTCTGAGTCTTTTTTGCCCTTTATCTGTATTTCTCTGTGTACTTGGTAACCCAAGTGTAAAATTCCAAGAGTGTTTTAAGTTAAAAAAACAAACCTAATTGTTGTTTTAATAATTACTACTAAGTGCAGCTGCAGGAAATAACTTTTAAGTTAAATTTTTGGCAGGTTGCTAGAGTTTGAAGGGAACTAAGAGATTATGGAAGTCAAAGTCTTCTTTTCATAGATGAGAAATAAGACCCAGGAGACCTCCCTTAGGTTACACAGAGATGAGAACCCTATCTCTCTACTACTGATAAAATGTTTTATCCCACATCACAGAACTTTGAAGGTTGCAGTTATCTATTTTCTCTATAAATCATTTCAAAATAACAGGGAAAAATGAATTGTTATTAAGATGATACATAATCTATACACACTACCTTTGCTAAACTAATGGTAACTAGCATGGCAACCTTGAGCAAGCCTCTTAACCTTATCCTCATCTGTATGGCTAAAGGTTTAAGTAGTCAGTTTTCATAGTTATTTACTATGTAAATAGTAAATAGTAGTATTATTCATGATTAATATTAACAATACTTTTCTAGGTCAAGAATCATTTAATTACCAGCACTAAACCCATTTTAAAGATGAGAAATTTGAGATTCAGAGAAGTGCTTTCCCCAGAATCTAACAGCAAGTAGCTACCAGGTCTGACTAGGACCGAGGTTATTAATCACTACACTGTGCTATCTCTGAGAGGGAAATATGCAGTTCCAAAACCAAGTCAGAACCAGAGCGGATGCAATTTGTTTTGCATGAGAACACTTCCCCACCTGTGAATGTCTGAAACTATAGCAAGATGCTGGAAGTGCAAGACCCAGGGCTCCCAGACTTGGGGCCTCACACTATCTTGCCCTAGCTCTAACATAACTCCTCCTCTGGGCCTCCTGACCTACTTCCTAGCACACTGTGGTTACCTATCCAGCTACAAAGGTTTTTTATTTTGTCTAAAACACTGAGATCTAAGGATTGGCTGGGAGCAATACAAGACTCTGCCTGGTTCTCTCTCTGTCCCTAGCTGGGTACCTGAACCTGATCTATACCATCCTCATTCAGACGGGGCGCCCTGAGCTATACCCACAGCTCTCTACACGGTCCTATGACTGCTGATGTCTAGGCCTGTGTGTCCTCCACCCACACCCAGGCCACACACCTCCCACAGGCTCCTTTCACCTATTCTACTCCCCTACACTTCTTAGGCCATGGTGCTCTCTATCTCACAATTCCCATGGAACCCTTCTGACACTTCTCCCATGCCCAGCTGAGTGGGGCCCTGAAACACCTCTGTTGACAGGTAAACTGGCTGTAGGATGGAGATTTCCTCCCTGCTGGGTCCCCAGTACCTTGGTGCCTGGCTCACAGCAGTGACTGGGAGTGTTTCCTGAAGGTGTGGTATTTGTCAGGAGTGACAGCACAACTGCCCACAGACGTTAACCCAGGCATGCTTACTTCTCTGCTCTGTGGCTTCATTAGAAAGAACGCCCTTCTTAAGGGATCTGAGGGACCCCACTCAATGAACACATCTGATGTGCTCATTTCTCTGTAACTTTTTAGCTTGCTAGGACCTTGTCCGTGGAGGCCTGGCAGCTGACATAAACCTTGTGAAGCCCATGTCATCACAGCCTTGGATCATTCTCAAGGACAGCAGCATGTAACTGGGCACCAGAATATTTTTCCTGAGATTATGCCTCTGAAATTTGAACACAAATTAATAAGAAATTTCTGTTTATTCTTTATAGATTAGCATACCAAGGTGTAAGACATATAATATTAATTTAATTATGTATTCATTTTACAGATACCTATGCAAATTTGTATAACACTATAAAGCTATAATATTGAAAATTTAAAATTTCAAAAAAAAAGAAAATCTGATTCACTTTATAATAAAGTGTGCTTTACAAACACCTCCTAATAAGCACTATTGGTCAGAAAGAGATGACTGCATGAGAAAAAAAAAAACCCAACAACTTTGCTTAAAAGTGGCAAATCTAACTCAAATCTTGAGAAACTTCCAGGGGTGTCCAACCTGTTGGCTTCTCTGTGCCATACTCGTTAAATCCATACTGATTTTAAAAAAAAATAGGGTCCATGCATAATTTTTGTGGTATCTGCCACTACAGAAAAGCAAAAAGTCCTCATATAATCCATATGGCCCACAGGCAGCGCACTGAACACCTCTAAAGCAAAGAGTTTAGAATCTACAGTCTAATACTGACTTCTACAAGCAGCCACATATATTTTTAGTGGAATTTAATTCTTTGTTGCAAAAGGAACAGAAGCATACTTTAAAAATCTCACAGAGACTGAATTAGCATTCCAGATAGGGAAGGGAGCATTCAGCACACTAAGAAAGAAGCAGCGTCGGTTGGAGGAATAGAGATAAGTGTGGTACCAAGTATCTAGAGCAGGATATTCCAGAAGGGAAGCAAGCCGGATGGCCTGGGGCATCTGAGCTACATCCAGCAGTCTGGACTTCATTCTGAGGTTAAGGAAAAGGCTGACAACAGCCTGGCCCCAGGGTAGCAGTCGTGGCAGTAGAGAAAGGTGGGTGGATTCTAAGGCTGACCGGAAAGAGGCAACAACAGAACGAGCTGGACTGGAAGTGGAAGGTGATAAAGTCAAAGGAGTAAGAGCAGAGAAATCGGGGAAATGGTGGCAGCATTCACCTAGACAGGCAAGGAAAACAACAGAGAGAGCTGAGGGTAAGTAGAAAGAGGCTGGGAGGCCAGGGGTCCAGTTCCAACACCTTCCAGCTGCAATGCCTGCCATGCTGGCCCTGCTAGAGGAATGAGCCCACAGACAGACGCATGCAGGATTCCGCCACAGAAGCCAATATGTTTCATGCACCAGAATATCAGTAAGGATGATTAAGCAAAGACAGAGATGATAAGCTGACATATCCCATATCCTTTTCTGTTTGGTCAAAGACTGGCTTTCCTTTAATCCTTCTATAAAACCTGAAATTTGGTTATTTAGGAATGTAGACCCTTGAAGTAAAAAACAGACCGAAGGTACAGTAAATGTCCTTTAGAACTTCTGAATTAAAACATCTTAATTCAGGGAAAAAAAGAAATATTCATTATATTCAATAGTGCTGGGACATCTAGGCAACCATTTGAAGAAACAAGTTAAGAGCTCTAAGTCACCCCTTAAACTTCAAATGGATCTGAGACAAAAAGTCCTTTCATAATCCCATAAAAATACTATTAGAGAGCTCGGTGCCTGTGGCTCAAGTGGCTAAGGCGCCAGCCACATACACCTGAGCTTGGTGGGTTTGAATCCAGCACGGGCCCGCCAAACAACAATGATGGCTGCAACCAAAAAAAATAGCCAGGCATTGTGGTGGGCGCCTGTAGTCCCAGCTACTTGGGAGGTGGAGGCAAGACACTCGCTTGAGCCCAGGAGTTGGAGGTGGCTGTGAGCTTTGATGCCACAGCACTCTACCCATGGGAAAAGATTGAAGCTTTATCTAAAAAAAAAAAAAAAGAAAGAAAGAAAGAAAGAAAAGAAAAGAAAAGAAAAGAAAAAAAGAAATTTAAGAATATAAGAGAAAATTAAATTGAAGGCAAAAAGGAAGAAAATAGGGATGTTCTAATTCCACTCTTTTACTTACTGGGAAATACATGATAACTCACTAAGTATAGTCACCCTTTTGTACCACCAAACACTGGATATTATTCTGGCTAACTGCATTTTTGTACCCACTAAACATTCATCTTCATCTCTTCTCCCCATTACCCTCTTCCCAGCTTCTGATAACCATAATTCTACTCTCTTATCTTTATGAGTTCAAATTTGTTTAGCTCCTACAGAAATAATAAGTGCCAGATAGGGTGAATATCCCAATAACCCTGATTTGGTCATTACACATTGTATGCTTGTATCAAAATATTGGAAGTACCTCATAAATATGTACAATTATGATATAATGATGAAAATTAAAAGTTTTAAAATTAGAGAAAAATAATAAAAATAAGAGTAGAATTCAATGAAACTGAGAATAAAAAAGGGGAGAAAATAAATAAAACCAAAAGCTTATCTCTTGAAAATATAAAAAAAAACTAATAAGCATCTAGCTAGGCAGAGAGAAGAGAATATTGAAATTATAAATCTCAGAACTCAAAAGGTATTATGACTACAATAAGAGAATATTATGAATAATCTTACACCCACAAATTCAACAATCTGGATGAAATAACAAAATTCTTTGAAAGAACCCCACTTCCAAAGCTCACTGAAAAAGAAAAAAAAGTGAATATTCTAAATGAAAATGCACAAAAGCGGAAAGCTTTCTTTTTGCTGCTTCCCACCTGCAACAGAATAAAACATTGAAGGGAGTGATAATATTTTCTCTCCTCACTTCTCCATAGACTGCTGAGCAGTTTGGGTGTCATGAAGACTCCACTTTAGGGCAGCACCTATAGCTCAAAGGAGTAGGGCACCAGCTCCATATGCCAGAGGTGGCCAGTTCAAATCCAGCCCTGGCCAAAAATGCAAAAAAAAATTTTTTTAAAACTCCACTTTACGAGTTAGTTATGGCATCCAGTGGACAAAGACAAAAATGGTGACAACACTTGATAGGAGCCATTGGTGACCAATAGAAATAGCAGCTGGGCTTGACAGGGACATAGGACCTGGAATGTGCAGTGGTAACCAGAGATGCTATGGACATCAACAGCAGTACCTGGCAGTAATTTTGATACTCAAAAGAAACAAAAGTGATTTCCAAGAAAACAACAAGACACAGCACATGTAGTATAATTTAGTAAATGACTCAGTACTGCCCACTACATATTTGGTTATCCAACCAATTTGTCAATGAAACATATGAAGCATTCATTAGGAATATTCAGGGGAAAAAAGTATATTTGAAGAAAAGAGAATTTCCTTTTTTAAAGTTCTATTCTAAAAAGATTCTTCTGAATCCTTTATTCAGATTAATGTGAGGGTACAAATGATTAGGTTATATTGTTCGTGTTTCTAGTGTAAAGTCCACGTTGTAGTTGAAGCAGTCGACCCCTCCATCCAGTAGAGGTACACCCTCCCAATACGTCCATCAGGTGAGAGCTTGTCAATCCCCTCCCTCTGCTCCTCTCCCCTGTCCCTCCTCCACCACCCCGTACTTGAATATACTTGTGTTATTCTCTCATATGGGCATGTAGTTGTTTTTCTATTAGATTCATATTAGTATTGAGTACATTGGATTCTTACACTTCCATTCTTGTGATACTTTACTAAGAAGAATGTGTTTCAACTCCATCAAAGTAAATACAAAAGAGGTAATCTCCATTTTTTTTTTATGACTGAGTAGTCTTCTATGGTGTACACGTACCACAGTTCGTTAATCCATTCATGGGTTGATGGGCGCTTGGGTTGCTTTCATGACTTGGCAATTGTGAATTAAGCTGCAATAAATATTCTCATGCAAATGTCCTTGTGATAAAATGATTTGTTTTTATCAGGGTAGATTCCTAGTAATGGAATTGGGAGATCAAAGGGAATGTCTACATTTAGCTCTTTGAGGGTTCTCCATACTTCTTTCTGTAAAGGCTGTATTAGTTTGCAATCCCACTAATGGTATAAAAGTGTTCCCTTCTCTCCACATCCTTGGCAATATTTGCAGCTTTGAGATTTTGTGACACTGGCTCTTCTCGCTGGTCTAGGTGATACATCAGGGAGATTTCAATTTCCATTCCTCTGATGATTAGGGATGATGAGCATTTTTTCATTGTTTATTGGCCATTTGCCTGTCTTCCTCGGAGAAGGTTCTGTTCATGTCTCTTGCCCATTGATAGCTGGGCCTGTTTGCTCTTCTTTTGTTGATTAATTTATTTTCTCTGTAGATTCTACTTATCAAGCCTTTGTCAGATTTGTAACATGCAAATATCTTTTCCCGTTCTGAAGGTTGCCTGTTTGCTTCGATTGTTGTGTCCTTAGCTGTGCAGAAGCTTTTCAGCTTAATTAAATCCCATGTATTTATTTTTGTTGATAGTGCCTTTGTTGATTCTGTCTTCTTCATAAAATCATTTCCTAGACCAATAATGATTTAGTTTTCCCCATGCTTTCCTCTAGAATTTTTATTGTCTTGTGTCTTAGATTTAAATCTTTTATCCATCCTGAGTCAAATTTTGGTAAGTGGTGAGAAACGTGGGTCCAGTTTCAGCCTTTCACATGTGGTTAACAGTTCTAGCACCACTTATTGAATAGAGATATTTTCCCCAGTGCCTACTTTTATTTGGTTTATTAAAGATCAGGTGGTGATAAAGAGCTTGTTTTTGTCTCTGGGGTTTCAATTCTACTCCATATATATATATTTATTTTAGTTTATTTTTTTGCCAATACCATGCTGTTTTGATCACTATGGACTTGTACTAAAATCAGAAGCATGGTAGAGTGATGTCTCCACATTTGTTTGTTGTTGTTGTTTTGAGCCAAGTAAAATCTTGACTTTTAGGATTATTATAACCTCGAAAAAATAGATTTTCTGATAGACTCTTAAGGGATAAGCCAGAAGGGAGAAAAGCTTATTCCAATCCTCACCTACATTCTTGAGAACGATGTTAATTGGTTAGACTTACTATTGACAATAAAGAAAAGTAGCAGCATTCAGTAATCTCTCCTTTGGTACCAGAAAAATAAGAAGATTGGTACTAAAGATGACATTATGACTCCTCTTCTGTCATGATAAGGATGTTACTGGGTTCTCAGCTTTTCTGCTTGTCAGGCGAAGCTGAGAAGTTGATTTGCACCTCACAGGATAAACTGACACAGTGAGATGCACACCAAACCGGGTGAGTATTCCTGGTCTTCCTCACAAGTTGTAACTTGTGCTTCAATAATTTCTCTCTCCTAAAGTAGCACTTATTTCTCAATGTTCCAAGTGCCACCATATTTCTCAGAGTATCAAACTAGGGTGATACCAAGAACTCTCACATATTTCATTCATTTGTCAGCATTTCATAGTAACAACTCATTTATTTTGGCTTCTATAAAACATCAGGAGGACATAAATGCGCTAACAGTTGCCCTTCTCCCTTCAACTACCAGTGACAGTAGTAATAAATCAACATTTTAAAATTCTCCTATGCAGCAACAGCACTGTAAGATAAACTCCACAAGTGCAGATGTTTGTGTCAAGTCTGTTCACTGCTCTATCCCAAGAGACTAAAATTGTGTTTAACAAGAGTTAGATTCTCTATAATTTTTAATGAATCAACCCAAGTAACCAAACTTAAGATAGAACATAAAAAGTGCCCCTGATGTTCATCCTTAGAATAGTTTCTTTTTTGCATAGAGAGAGAGTAAAAGGATATATTCCAGGCCGAGGGAGACAGAGACATTTAAAATAAATCATGAAGAAAAAAGAGGACATGAATCATTAGAAGATGAAAAGAAAAACCAGTCCAAATAGGAACCAACAAAACAATCTAAGCCCCCAGTGCTCAACAGTACATTGTGTGTACACAGAAGAGCAAGTGATGAGGAGAAAGTAAGTGAAAGAGAGAATGAAAAAGCAGCACTGGAGGGGCAGACGTGGCTGAGGTTGGTGTGAGGTGAACACAGGGCCCTGAATGTCAATCCAGAAGATAGGACTTTCATTTTCTCCATGTTCAGATCACCTCTCTGGTTTATCTTTCAAGGGTACAAGTGAATCTTTCTAAAAGTAGACTATAAATGTCTTAACACAATAACTAAGAAAATGATGCAAATGTTAACCTGTTTGATGAAAATATTTCAAATTGTATTTGAAAACACCACAGTGTTCCCCATGATTGCATTAATGTACACAGCTATCATTTAATAAAAAAAAGATTCACCAAGATCAAGATGCAAGTATTATGAGTGGTAGAGATTACGGATTATTCACTTGTCTGAAAGAAAATAAAAATTATCTGATGCAAAAAAAAAGAAGCTGTTCTGTTTCTGAGCATGCAAGTGAAAATCACATCCAATTCACAGAAAAACTTAATCTAGCAGCAGTCTAGATTGAGGAAGGTGGAAATAGCAGAGAAAGCACAATAGAAATGTGTTTCGTACCCCCAATAGATAATCTAAAGTCAAAACCTGACAGGAAGGGGGCTGCTCCATCCTGCTGAATCCATCTGATTCCAGAGAATGTGAGTTGGTATAACTCGCATCACATGAGCAAAAATGAATTAAAAAATAAAAAAGGATTAAAGGCAAAATGATGTAAAACCAAGGATGGTGGATTTCTTAGACAATCTGTCAAAAATAAGACCTTTAGGCACCAACTGTAAAATAATAAAATCAACGAATAAAAATAATATTTAGTGCGGAAGATAGGAAAACAAAGAGAAAGAAAAAAAAATGGTGACAGACCTCAATAGTATCAGAAAGGTGTGTTTGGCAGAAAGAGCACACACGCACACACACACACACACAAAGCAGCTCTGAGACAAGAAAGCACACTGCAGGGTAACACATACGAGTGCACTCTTTAAGAAATAGTCCGCACCAGACAGGGCAGAATCCATTAGGATTCATACACTATAGAAACAGAGAGTGTAAGAAACTTCAGTTACAGGAATTCATAACAGAAAGGTACAACTCTATTAACTGATTATCTAAATCCCAAGAAAATAAGAAGATGAGCATTTCATCTTTCTTCTCTCCCCTAGAAGAAACCAATGGGGCCAAAAGTTGAATGCCCAAGAGCAGACGTAAAATATCAATACTACATCTGGTTAGAAAATTTAACTAAACTCAAGCGGGGTGAGATTAGAAGGTGAAACTCAACTTACATGGTTGAATTACAAGCACTGATTGGTAATGTTTGATTTAAATACTGCATAATTCGGAGCATAATTTTAACCGATTCCCTTTTGTTGAACATTTTAACCATATTGTTTCATTATTTTCTAAGGATTTTTGATATTGTTTAAAAGAGAAATGTCTGCATCTGGATGTGCTCCACCAAACATCTTTTCACCTGACCTAATGTCCCAGTAAAGCTGTGTACTCTTGATTGGTCCTCTAGCTTTTAGAGAGAGAAAGGTACAAAAAGGGTCGCTACCTGAGCGGCATCCTGAAAACGGATGCAGACCTGAAATTTGGGTGTCATCTCTGTGTATACACTTCCAACTTCCATACACAGGACACATAAGGATTATTTTGTCCTTTTCTCACTCAGCACATGCCATGAGTCTGACCACAATCTCTATTACCTGGTGGTAGTCATGCATTGCTGTACTTATTTCTAAGATTGAATCTTTCATTTAAGAAGCAGCATGTTATCAATGTGGCTACGGTCGTAGTCAATTTTGTTGTGCTGTAACAGAATGTCTCAGGCTGGGCAATTTGTAAAGAATAGAAATGTATTGGCACCTTGAACATCGCATCAATTCTGCATCCTCCAGAGAAGAGGAATGCTATTCCTCACATGACTGAATAGGGGGGAGCCCATTCTTGAAAGCCCCTTTTATAGCAGCATTAATCCATTTTTGAGAATGGAGCCTCATGATTTAAATACCTCCCATTAGAGTCACCCTCCAACACTACGGCATTAGGAATTAAGTTTCAACATGAGTTTAGAAGAGGAAAAAAAAAATTCAAACCGTAACTTCCATACATTACAATGTCATGAAAATTATATTTCCCTACTGTGAACCAAGCTTCTGTGGTTGAGGGGATATAAGGAAAATCACCATTGCTTGACCATGAAAAGAGAGAAAAGAATGTGAGTTAAATCAGCCGCAGACAGGTGAGGCCAGGCTTTTACCTGAAGGCAGAGCAGAACACGTAATTTATCAGAGGTGGTAAACAGCAGAGAGCAAGAGAGAGAGAGAGAAACTGGGAAGAGGATAGATCAAAGGCTAAGTATTAGAAAAAGGAAAAAAAAAAAGAATTGACTTAATCTGAAACTAGCAACATTTAAAACAAGGAAATGACTTGAATGAAAGACTTATATTCTTATACACACATTTACACATCTTGCTCCGCTCCTAAGACAGAACTAGTATACACTACCGGCTTGTCAAACTCAAACTGATCAGATATTATACCCAGTAGCATGCCTTAATAAATATTTTCGAGTATCCAATGTACACACCCCTATTATGAGACTAATTTATACCTTTTATATGAAAGCCATAACCAAATAGCCTAAGAATATGCGGATGGGGGAGGGAGAATGGAGGGGGAAATGGGTGGAGGGAGGGGTTATGGAGGGATCACTTCTGAGGTTTATCTTATAGGGGTACAGGTGAATCTTTCTAAGAGTAGTATGTGAACGTTTTAAAGCAATAACTGAGAAAATGACATGAAGGCTGTGTTGACCAGTTTGACGGAAGCTTTTCAGATTGCATGTGAAAACCCCACACTGTACCGCAGAAGTGCATTAATGTACATAGTTACCATTCAATAAAAAAAAAAGAAATGAAAACAATTATCCTAAACATTTTTATTCTCATATTAATTTGAAATAAAGTAAAAAAAAAGTCACTACAATAGAGAAGCTGTCCTAGTCCCTGCTCTCAAATCCCACTATTGGTAGTCTCTTGCCCTATTCCCCTCACATTTCTTTGTAGCCCTCATCCCCATACAAAGTCTACAGTTACTGATGTGACTATTTTCCATCTCCCAAACTTGAGCATCCAGGTTCTTACAGATTAAGAGTAACTGATATCTGTAATGATTGATTATTCTGAATTAATTCTTGGCAAATGATGCCACATGAACACAGGGATAATGCCCATTTTGACTCATCCTTGTAGTACCAAGAATGAGTGAGTAAAGAAGATAGAAGAGAAGATAGGAGGGGTGTTTCTTTTAATGGCTGGTGGACAATGACACAAATGTAGGTCACTGAAATACCATGTAACATGACAGTGAGGTCACTGGAAAGAGGGATGAAAGAGGAGTGTCTGATAGGAAAGGAGGAGAGGATGGTGATGGCCACACAATGACAAGGACACACTCAGTGACACGGGACTGTACATGTAAAGATGGTCAAAGTAGCAAATTTTGTGTCATGGGTATTTTACCACAGAAGAAAGCGAAGTTGTGGAACTGATTTAAGCCAGACCCACTCTAACAGCTATGTGTTGAACATAGCCTTAACCTCTTGGTCTGTTTTCTTTTCGTAAAAGATAGGCATTATTCCTAAGCGGACAGGAATCAAATATAATAATCAGAATCTGACAAGCAGTGAGTGTTCTAAATGGGCACTGAAATTGCTATGTTTATCCAGATTCAGAAAAAATTTCAGAGATGCTTAAATAAGTGGAGTTTTTGCCATTGCCTTAAGGAATTCTGATGAGTCAATATTGTGGGAAAGTACTTCCAGTTAAGTAGAAGGCTTAGTCTGGACTTTTCCAAGAGGGCATTGGTGTCAGCTCAAGTTGGCTTTGGGCCAAGAGGGCCCAAATATTGATCAAGGTTTCCAGAAATATTCAGCTTGGAAATGAAGGTAAAACTTTCGTCTCTCAACTCTTGACAATTATGCTGGTTTCTTTAATCTAATTTATCTTCTATATTGTGTAAAGAAAATTCCATTAAAAAATTAAATAGTTGTATCCAGGGGCAAGGCAATTGGTTTTCCTGACAGTTTTAGCTGGTGTTTCATCTTACTGAGGAAAGAACAAAGGTTCTGTTCTGTTCTTTGAAAAATGTACCACCATATATTGTTATAATTTTTATGTCTTTTTTACAAACTTAATGTAATTCATCAAAGCAATTATTTTTATTGCAACTCTAAACCAGAGACAAAATTTGGGCCTGGACTGCATGCTGAGCCCATTTCACTGAGTTACATCAACCTTGCTGGAGAAGGGCAGGTTTGAGGGGGACACAGTGCAGATTTGGTTGGAGCTGTACAATAGCTGCATCAAAATGTGAATAAACCCACCCCTGTGATAGGAGTGTTCACAGCAAGAAGTAAGAAGGTAAGAGAGGAGCCACAAGCCCCACCTACTCCCTGAGTGGGCCAGAGTGCAGGGTTCAGAGCAATTTCTGTATCATGGGGCATTTAGCAGCAGCCCTGTCCTCTACCAACTGGATGCCAGTAGCATCCTCTGATGTGACAATCAAGTCTCTCCAAATATTGCATGGTGCCCCTAGGGGGATACTGCTGAGAGAAACTGGGGAGGAGAAAGACTGGAAGTAGAGGACTCTGAAATAATATTGTGACATCCATCAGAGACCAGTGTAGGAGGTAGCAATGGGGCTCAATTAGAGAATAAGAATGCAGGAACAACTCAAGAGCACATTTGAGGTCTGATTAATGTGTCATTATACAGAGGACACATGTGTCTATGGACAGCCCAGCCTGTAAACATCTCACCTATAGAGTGGGCATGCATGTCTGGGGACAGCCCAGCCTATAAACATCTCACCTATAGAGTGGACATGTGTGTCTGGGGACAGTCCAGCCTATTAACATCTAACCTGTACAGTGGACATGTGTGTCTGAGGACAGTCCAGCCTGTAAATATCTCACCTGTAGAGTGATCATGTGTGTCTGGGGACAGTCCAGCCTGTAAACATCTCACCTATAGAGTGGGCATGCATGTCCAGGGACAGCCCAGCCTGTTAACATGTCACCTGTAGAGTGGACATGTATGTCTGGGGACATCCCAGCCTATTAACATCTCACCTGTAGAGTGGACATGCATGTCTGGGGACAGCCCACCCTATTAGCATCTCACCTGTGGGTGGCAGAGCCAATGATCACACATCCCTGGGGCAAGGCCTTATATGTGTGCAGCTGTCTGTTGAACATAATACAAATTGCTTCCATTGCTCCTTCCTGACAAGTATTGCCAACAACTTAATCTACAGACCCACAGCCCAAGTTCCAGGTCTATCTGGACCCGTTCTAGCAGAGTTTCTACCTCCACCAACTGCCCCTCATGTAACCCTTCAGTTACTATCATAGTCTCCTGGCATCATATGCTGTGGTACATTTGTTTTGGGAGGGGGTGGGCTCATGAATTGCACCATAGCCCCTTTAAAGGAAGCACTGATTTATAACCAAATCTTTTCTAACTAAAATTCATTATTTCTGACTCCCTGTCCTGGTCAGACTCAGAGCCTTGCTGTTTCATGTGCTCCCCACTCACTGCCCTGCATAGCAGCTCCCACCACATTCACAGGACTAACATCAATGCTCTGCTGGGTGTGAGGTACGAGGTCAGGTAATCAAGTTCACAAACTCAACCTAGAAAAAGTGTTGTGAAGGGTGGACCAGACACTGGCTCAGGGCACAGATTCCCATAGGGAGGACGTATAGGGTTACTGTACCGATATTCAGCAGTAAGGTGTACAGCACTTTTTCTCAAACTTTATTGTCTGACCTCATGTAACCACCTCAGTTGTACTCAGAGTTCAAGGAAGTGGCCTGAGGTTTGGTCCCACTGGACATCTGTGGAATGTGTTTGCACCAAGATCCCATTATTATTGGGGCTCACACCAAAGGAAGGTGATGGGTTAGGGTGATGTCTGGGTTCCCTGAATCAAAGCAGCTCAGAGTCTATCTCTAACAATCCTTCAAAAATTTGAGTATTGCTTTTTCCACAAAGGCAACTTATTATGAAAAATAAGTGGCCACAGGTTCCTTTGCAGAAGAATCAGGATAATTACTAAGTCACACCACAGAACTACAGTGTCCCTTCCCAAAGGAGCCAGCCTCCCTTTCATTCAATATGCTTTAGGTTTGAGAAGAATTGGAACCAGGTAAAGAGTTGTGATTTGTCACTGTGGTGAATAAGCTTAACTCTCTCATCCTTGTTCTTGATCTTTCCTTGTCCTGTAAAGTGAGACACATCTGATCCTAATCTTGAATCACCATAATCGTTAGCCAACACCATAAATCTCTGTCCACCAAGGCTCCCCAGTCACCAGCGAGTACACGTTCCTCTGCACTGTGGCCCTGGGCTTTCAACTGACTTCTCTCTGAGAAGTATCCTCCCTCCCATCATTGACACCAGGAGTCCAAATTCGCACCAGCCACTCCAACCTTTCAACAATGCACATGTCCCTTTACAGACAAGTTTCTATTACTTTAGGGAAGAACTCTCACCTGGAACCCGCGGAAACACACAGCCAGCCACTGCGCACTCTGCTCTGAACACTGTCCTTCGGTTCTAACATGCCTGCTCCCTGGGTCCCCTCTGTGCCTTCCCAGTGCAGTCCCACAGCTCTGTTCTGCTCACTACAACCATTCAACAGTTCAATGTCAACAGAAATTGAACACGGCAGCATCTAATTTCCTGGGCAGGGGCCACCTCAGCAGATGTCATTCTATTTTATATTCTGCCTTCTATGGGCCTAGCACTATAAGAACCTCTCCTTAGACATGTCACCCTGGTTTTCGCCAGCATACATCAGCCAGTCTGCAGTGCTCCTGATAAATGGTCCCGTTATCTGCAGTGGGATAATACCTCCTCATTCAGGCCACATGTCCCTGCTCAGCTGAAACTTTCCTCATAAGATGACCTTTGCTTTTGGTTCAGAAGCAACAAGGGAATTCAGGGGCTGCTGAAAGAACCATCATTTCATAAAAATTCAGCCCCAGATGAGGGCACTGCATAGCGTCTGGATTTGGGGAGACCACTCTTCTCTAGCAAGGGGGAGGGCCCTATGGGTTGGAAAAATCTTAGGGCTCAAATAATTTCAAGTGCACCCACACAAACATCCTCAGGGCTTCCTCACTTCCCTGTTGAAGTTCTGATTTTAACACAGGTAACAGGCCAGCACTGTGAATTCAACCTTCTTTGTTAATCTACTTCTCTTACTATTAATGCTTGGGTTTGATTTTTACTATAGTCTATTCTCTAGTAATATAAAATAAGTGTCTGGTTAAATATGTAATGGCAAAATCATGGAGAAGCCCAAGTGCCCATAGACCCATTAATGGATTAATAAATTGTGGTATATGTGTACCATGGAATACTATGCAGCCTTAAAAAAAGATGGCGACTTTACCTCTTTTATGTTTACATGGAGGGACCTGGAACATATTCTCCTGAGTGAGGTATCTCAAGCATGGAGGAAAAAGTTTCCAATATACTCAGTACATCTATGAAACCAACTTCTACTTACTCACACTTTCTTATGAAAGATAGAACACAACTATAGCCCAGGATAAAGGAAGGGAATGGAGTGGGAAGGGAGGGGAGGGGGGAGGTTTGATAGAGGGAGGGTAAAAATGGCAGGACTACACCTATGGAGCATATTGCAAGGGTACAAGTCAAATCTATCAAGTGTAGAACATAAATGTCTTAACACAGTAATCAAGTAAATGAGGTGAAAACTATATTAATTAGTTTGATGTTAGCACATCAAATTGTATTTAAAAAATCAACACATTGTACCCCACATATGCATAAATGCATTCATGATCTATACGTATACGACTTAATAAAAAATATGCAAAATAAAAAAAATAAATACTGCAATGGAAGTTATGCTTTGAATTGACAGGTCAACTTCCCTTTCATTTTCTTTCTCCAACATTTAATGATAATTAATAGCCAACAGTATTTCAAGTCTTAGAATTACTACTGTTTCCAATTGTTCAAGTGCTGGAACTCTCAGCGGGAGACACTGCACGAGGTGCTGCTCTTCCTTTTACATTTATGCAATCTCAGTTTCTTACAAGGGAGGTAGGAAGTAATTCTGATGTGACAGCAAGCCAAGAATTATCATCTCTCCAAGGACCACTGGGACAGGTCACTTGTTATCCTCAGCCCACCAGCAATCCAGTTCTACAGCTAACACCCTATGCTAAAAGCCTGTGAGCTAGACTTCTGGCCTGTGAGCTAGACCCGTTACGAGTTGCATCTCCCAAAGAGCACAGTCTGAAACAAGGATTTAATGAAAGTTGTTACTTGAGAGGTGATACCAAAAAGTACTGGTGGAAGTTTGGGCAAAAAAGAGACAGGAAAGGGAAAGGTGCCAGCCAAGGGTGTACTCAACAAGTCATTGCAAGCTGGGGTGATCCCTGTGGGAAGCACTGGGCACCAGTGCAGCTCACACCTGGAAGCAATTGCTGCTGGCAGGCTGGCGGGCTGGGGTATTTCCTATCACTTTCTGTCAGTCTGCAAGTCATCAGCAGGGAGCTACCCTGGAGGATGGGTGCAGGCTCGGTTGGCTGACAACACCCACAAACCAGTCTCACAGGTGAAGAGGGTTATGGACCTCAGCAGAGATGCAGATGCTTGAAAGCCATCAGGTCACCTTGCAAACAGCAAGAGCTGAAGAGACTTGGCTAAGACGTGTTTGGTGTCTGCTGTCTTTGATCATTTCAAGGGTACAAAAAAGCTAGTCCTGTTACCTCAACATGTCTAATGAAAATCACAGCTTTAACTACTCCACCTCTCTGTAGGAAAGAGATCACTTTTTTTTTTTTTTTTGGTAAAGACAGAATCTCACTTTATTGCCCTCAGTAGAGTGTTGTGGCATCACACAGCTTGCAGCAACCTCCAACTCCTGGTCTCAGGCAATTCTCTTGCCTCAGCCTCCCAAATAATTGGGACTACAGGCACCCACCACAACACCAAGCTATTTTTTTGTTGCAATTTGGCTGGGGCTGGGTTCGAACCTGCCACCCTCAGTATATGGGGCTGGCACCCTACCCACTAAGCCACAGGTGCTGTCCCCACACTCTTTCTTTTTATACCAATTCTTTGCCCATGTTACTTTGCTCACTTCAGTTCCTGAGCTCTCTAGAGTTGGAAAATGGAAAGGAAGAGAATCCGGAAATACTGGGAAGTTCTGACTTGTCTGGAATGGCCACCCACTGCTGTCCAGTGCCCCCCAGTCCTCCAGTGTGTACAGCCCCCTTTTCTCCCAGGGGCACTGCTGTGGGCACCCTGGTGCTCCTGCCCTTCAATTCCATGGTGAGATCTTTTCTGAGTTGTGGCTCTCCTTCTCATAGGCCACAGTCATCCTTGGCCACAGTTTTTCTTCCTGAGGCTCAGTTACTTCTCTCAAAGGGCCTGTTAGGCAGGATTTGTGATCCTGCTATGCTGGTTCTCTCTGGCACCTACAGACTTCATCTGTCCACAGTTTCCTCATCCCTTTCCTCTGCCAGACTCTGAAAACACGGCCACCCATCCTCCCTCTGTACTGAGGCATAAGCCAGCTGCTTCTTGCCTTCAGATGCTTCTGTGTGGAATTGGACGTCCGCCACACAGTCTCCAAACAAAGGGGATGCACACATGACTCTCTGGATGGTAGAGTCTCTCTTGACAGGCACAGGGCAGTGAGCCAAAACCTCTGACCCTTTTTCATGGTGGGGAGGAAATATCTTCCTGACAGAGTCTCATCAACTTTTTCTCAACTGTGCACCCAGT
This sequence comes from Galago senegalensis, assembly GCA_963575145.1. NCBI lineage: Eukaryota > Metazoa > Chordata > Mammalia > Primates > Galagidae > Galago > Galago senegalensis. The sequence goes on from CAUYTI010080220.1 coordinate 62,253, forward strand.
GTGTATGTATGGGATTTAAGAATTACAGAGCAACTGAGTAGCCACCTACTTGGTGACCCATTGTGAATTCATTGTGGCCTCTGATGTCCACAGTCAGCAAGCCTCAAACAAAACTGAGACAAGACTCACTCTCAACAGCAAAGTATAGATATAAAAAATCAAACTATTCCTGGAAATTCAAGATGTGTTTACAGAAATAAATACATTACAGAAAACTTAGAGGAGGGGAGTACAGAAGGTAGATAGGGAGGGATGTGCCACATAATTCCAGGAATAACAGAGATTCAGCAACGAATCCTTTTGATTTATTTCTACCCAGTTATTTTTTATTCCAGGCATATGGCTCTTCACATGTCATGATAATACTCTATACATGGACTCCCACTGGGATTTCTTTTGACTTACCTCTGGTATTTTCCATGTTACTCTAAATAGTTCAGAATAGGTTAACAGGGATGAACTAGCACAATCTGTCTCACTCTCCTTCCTCTGTCAGACATGAGATCAGTTCCAAATGCCAGCAGCTAACACCAGTGCCATCAACACTCTTCCTCAGCACTTTCTCCTGAGATTACCATTGAGGCACAGAGTATAATTATTGCCTTAACAGGAAACCTTCAAGCTGGGAACTGGTCAGACAGATCAGAGGCCAAAGCCCAATCCAGTGGCAACTTCTAAGACTTTCAGAGGCTAGAGAAGAGCCCAGGGCACAAGGAAACTTGTCCGATGGGTAATTTTATGTTTGTTTGGTTTTTTGCTAAAATAATCATATTCAGTTTATAGAACTGGAGACAGGAAACCACTCAGAGACCCCATTCTTTAGTTTAAGATGGTGAAACCTCGAAAGCTCAGATGCTGTGCAGGCCACAGAAAATTAGCTGTGGTGCAGCAAACTGCAGGGCTCACCCATAAGGGCTGAGGAGTCACTGCTCAGTCATGCCTCACTGAGGAGTCCATCCTCAGGCAGGCTCATCAGTCTGCAGACAAAACTACAGGATGTTCAGGTAATTAGAATTTCAGATAAACAGGAATATGCTTCTGTATATGCCCCAAATATTGCACAGAACATAATTGTCTTAAAACATCATTTGCTGTTTACTGAAATTCTACTTCCCTGTATTTTATGTGACAACTCAAGCCTCACCCAACTGCTGCCATCCAGGGTTGGGGGCAGGACTGCTACCCCTCAAGAACAACTAGGAGTCTAAAGTTTCTTGTGAAATATCCTGATCCCCAAATTCTAGCAACTAGTTCAAAATGTTTTAAAAACACATGTTGGGGGCAGATAGTGGCAGCAGGCTGTCAGTCAGGGACCTGCTGACTGCAGGGGATGTGACTGCAATACAGCAGCCAGCCCACACATGCCTGTCATCCAGAGGACAGGGAGTATCAATCCCCCCTTTTAAGTGCCTGAGATTTTCTGAGAGCTAGTGTGGACAGGAGAAGGATGGAGAAAAAGCCATGTGGTCATAATACTTCCAGAGAAAGTTGCAAAAAGGGAGGGAAAGGTCAAAATAATTTTGGGAAAAGATATTTTGAATACCAAAGCTGCTACTTCCTACTTGCCTATTCAGGTAGAGACTGTGGCCTGGAAAAGTCATGATGTGTCCTTAAAGTTTAGATGTGTTTCACTGACCAGTCAGGACAACCATTTTCTGTTTTTTTCTTTTTGACAGAGTCTCACTTGGTTGCCCTTGCTAGAGTGCTATGGCATCATAGCTCACAGCAACCTCAAACTCTTGGGCTCAAGTGATTCCGTTGCCTTAGCCTCCCAAATACTTAGAACTATAGGCACTTGCCACAACACCAGGGTATTTTTAGAGAAGAGGTCTCATTCTGGCTCAGGCTAGTCTCGAACCCATGAGCTCAGGCAATCCACCCTCCTCGGCTTCCCAGAGTGCTAGTATACACTCATGAGCCACCGTGCCTGGCCCCAGGCCAACAATTTTAATGGAAACACTATCAAGGAAAGCAAAATATCATTTCTTGATTTAAACCCCACAAAGGAAAACTCCAAAGAAAAAAAGTTGATTCAAGTTAGCATTTACTAGAATAAAGCTAATTGTAGCTTCATTTAAAAGCTCTGTTTGTTAATTCCTTATGCTTAACTTTCTTCATTACTAACGTTGAGACACTTTAAATTGGAAAATCTTCCGCATCGTATCTAGGTAAGAAGGTGCAAGTCCCAACTTCCTAATTAAAATAAAACAATGGCTCCCTAGCCAGTGTGAGGAGACACTTGTCATGAGGGGCATGCTCCCTGAAAGTGGTAGGCAGGTGTCTGAGCAGCTGCTGAGTGGGGTTCAGCGGGTGGTGAGGGGCTGTGCTGACTGTTCACTGGGCCTGGGCTATGCTGACAGATCACCCAGCTTTGGCACCTCCACATGAATTGTCAGCAGGGGCAGCGTTACGGCTCAAACTGTTCTGGTCCTGTGCAATTACTCCAGACGCAGTGTCCTGGATCTAGTTCCCAGGATTAGATATTCAGTATACAGAAGTAATTCTTCCTTTTGCTAGAATAGAACTCACATTGTACACATTGTAACAAGAAGGAGCAATGCTCCTGATCATCTTTACCTGGGGTGTGTGCCTTCAGTTCTGAGCTGAATTCTAGATTTTGTGGTCAGTTGCTTAATGTTTTAAACAACAACTGAGTATAAATATGTATCCAATCAGGGATAGTATTAACAATCTTTACCTTCCAGATGGCACCAATAGTGACCCATCCAATGAACACCACCTCAATCAAATAGACATTTCCTGTTAAAAACAGCTGTGTTCCTACATAAGTCCATAAGCACTGTTTATAATTCAGGAAGAAAAAATTAAGTCCAGACTCTGCCTGCAAAAACTATTTCCTTTAACTGATGTTTATATTAGAAGGCAACCTCCTTGATTATAGTGTTAACATACCTATTGTTTTGTTCCCTGGCTCAGGGAAGAAAAGGGGAAAATCACAAAGGGAAGGTCACAACATGCAGCTGTCTTCTCTGCTTACTGTGTGGGCAATATGTTGGTGTGGTTTGCAAAGCAGGTGCAAGCTGCCCCCCAGTAACCCCTTCCCCTCTCCAGTAACTCTGCCCCTCCCCAGTAACCCCACCCACCTCCAGAGTAGCTGCCAGGCATCTCCCTCCCAGAGAGGCCATCTATTCACCATTTCACCTACACTGGAATTTGTGCTGCCCTTATGATTTGCTTTGACCAACAGTGGAACATTATATGGATCCTGAGCCCTGGCTCCAAGAGGCCCGCCTGCTTCTACATTTTCTTTGGAACTTGCTGCCCCATGTACACTGGCCCGTGCTGCTGCTGGGTGGTGCTGGCACATGAACTTCCAGCCCAGCCAAGATGAACCTGGCCAGGTCATCAGAGCCACCCCAGCTGACACTGTAGATTTGTGGGACATAAAAAGTGATGGTTGTTTAAATATTTGGGGTGGTTTGTTGTGCAGCAATAAATAAGGAATACAGTTGGCCTGGCTAATTGGGGAGAAAAAAAGCAGAAACGATGGTTTTGTTATCAAGAATAGAGATATGCTAATGTCCCGAATTACACAGAAGTGTCAGGAATATTTCAGAGATAGAAGCCACTTTTCACTCTTGTGGCACTAAGGTTGACATAAAAGTAGCTGTGTGAATAAAAACAAGTTGGGTTGGGGCTAAAGATTGTTTTTGTGCTACAGGCAGAAATAACCCCTATATTATTGTTCTCATTAATGTTATAGATAAAAGTAGGTAAAAATCATACTTTCAGAAATTTTTTCACTACATATACCAATGTACTATGTGAAAATCTTCTAAAATTGAAATTGACCTAATAAAAAGATATTTCTTATGTGACATTTCATAATAAATGTGTATCCATGGTGTCACTTTAAATGCCATTTACCAAGGATCACTCTGGAAAGAGACTGACCTTTCTTTCTCTGCATTCAAATGGAAATATTTGAGTCTTCATGGAACTCTTGATTTAAATGGCATTGATTTTTAAACAAATGATAACAAGAATTGGGGTGGCACCCATAGCTCAGTGGGTAGGGTGCCGGCCACACACACTGAAGTTGGCAGGTTCCAACCCAGCCCAGGCCAGCTAAACAACAGTAACAACTGCAACAAAAAATAGCCAGGCATTGTAGTGGGTTGCCTGTAGTCCCAGCTGCCTGGGAGGCTGAGGCAAGAGACTTGCTTAAGCCCAAGAGTTTGAGGTTGCTGTGAGCTGTGACATCATAGCCCTCTACTGAGGGCAACACAGTGAGACTCTGTCTCAAAAAATAATAATAATAAAAACGATAACAAGAATTGGCATTGACTATTTCAAGATATATATATATATATGTATTTTATTTTTTTCTCCTAGAATGTCAAGATGATACAGAATTAGAGCTGAAAAGCTGTCACTAAGGGTAAAAACTGCATAAAGTTGAGGATAATGACACCTGAACTTGTTTGTCTTATAGGGGTACAGGTGAATCTTTCTAAGAGTAGAATGTGAACGTTTTAAAGCAATAACTGAGAAAATGACATGAAGGCTGTGTTGACCAGTTAGATGGAAGTATTTCAGAATGCATGTGAAAACCCCACACTGTACCC